>APFE030562827.1:320984-332648 GCA_000404065.3 Pinus taeda
TTCATTCGAAGACTGTATAACTGTCTTTTCAGATAAATTCTGTTGGTCAATGATTTTGTCATATAGAGATTTTCAAGTTTTTCCCACAATCCTGACGTCGTAGTCTCTTCAACAATGTTGAAGAGAACTTCATCCGCTAGACATAGCCAGATGGTACTGAGAGCTCGGGCATCCAAGTCCTCCCAGTCTGAAGTAGTCATGGTTGCAGGTTTTTTAGTCGCCCCATCCAATGCCTTGTGCAACCCTTGTTTCACAAGTAGATCCCTAACCTTCAGTTTCCAAAGAGAAAAATTGCTCTTTCCGGTGAATTTCTCCACCTCGAATTTCGCATTCGACATCTTGGCCATTTCTCTTTCCTAGGGTTTCAGACTTTCTAGGGTTTTATATTTCCTTATTTCTCCAAATAGAAAGAACCCTTAAAAAAAATTCCTTTCCTTAAAAATAAATCTGTCTTCTTTTTCCTTTATTCTGAATTTAAAGAACTTTACTTTCACAGCTTTCAAAAAAAAAAAAATCTGAGATAAAACAAAATTGTTCTTGTTTCCTAACTGCTTTCTGGAAAAAAAAAAACTGTTCTGACTACTTTCTAGAAAAAAAATTGTTTTGACTGCTTTCTGGAAAAAAAAAATTCTGAGACAAACAAAAAACAATAAAATACCCTGACTTCTTTTGCTGATCAAAATCCTCTTCTGGTTTCCTTCAAGCACCCAGCACTCACGCAGACTCAGGGGTTTTCTTTGCACGCTAAGCGGCCCACACTGGAAACAGCGTTCTGGTCTTTATATGCAGGTTCTGAACACTTCAATCTCACGCAACCTCACGCTCCACACACACAGACTTCCTGGGCAGCGGCTCTCTGGCAGCACGCAACAGCAACTCCTGGTCTTTATGCACGCAGAGCAACAACAACTCCTGGTCTTTACGCACGCAGAGCAACAGCAACTCCTGGTTTTTACTGGACAGCACGCAAGCACCACAACTCACGTTCCTCTGGCTGCAACCTCTGGTCTACGCCACTCTATTCTGGAACAACGGAACAGTTTGAATTACGCAACAGTCTCTTCGGGAAAACGTCTCCTTCACACAGAGTTTTGGTCTCACTGCTCTCACGCTGATACAGCCACATGCCCAGGTTTTGGACTCACGGCTCTGATACCATTTGTTGGCATAGACAGATGAAAAAATGAAAGAAACAAGACCAGAACGTTTAGCCAAGATATAATGAAACTGAATGAATGGATGATTCTCTGCGCTGATTTATTCATGTGTATTACATTGTCTTTATATTACGCCTATCTATCGTTACATAACCATTATGATAGAACCGCCTAACTACAATACAGTTAAAGAAAACCTAACTAATTTGTTGTCAAAAAAATAACAATTTTTTCATCAAATATGGATTCCCACGTTTGTAAGGTTCATCCATAATGCATGGTGTGCTCATCCAAAGAACGTGATGGCATAAAACAATGTCCTGCTTTATTAGTGAATTTCAGAATCTCTGAAATAATTTTTTCATGACATTCCATAAATGTGGTAGTGAATTCTTCGACACTGCATTCTTCTGTGAGATGAATCAATTAGACATTCGAACTCACTGAAAAAATAATTTCCCATATAAAGCAATATCACCCCTAGAAAGCTTTATATACAAAGAAAAAGACAAAAGCACACCATTTCACAATAACATTCCACTCAAACCTTTAAAAATGCAGAAGGATGACAAGTAGAACTTACAAATCAAATGGAAGAATTTCAATATTCAACATGCATATTACAATATTTTTTTTAATAACCGCTAATGAAATTTGAAAAAATAATAAATTCCTACAATATTCTACATTTTTGTAGAACGTAGTTGCGTGTTAGATTGAGGGAAGGAAAAGTATTAACACTTAACAATATTTCCGCACAAACAATTTGAATCTTTACACATGCCAATATAGGGAAATATCGTCAGTAAGGCAGATCTTAGTTAATGTAGACATGATAAAACATGTATGAAGAAAGGGAAAAGTAGTGAAGAAGCGTTACAATAAGCTTACTTCACCCTGATTTGCAGGAGGATGAATTTTTACCCCTCTTTGAATTTTAAAAATCGGAAAGGAAATATCAAGAGACACACTTTAGATCTATTAGCCAAAATAAGTACATATTAGAATGCTAATATAAACTTTAATTATTTTTAGAAGTAAAAACATATTTCTACAAGACTCTTTCCTTTTATTTATACATAATTATTTTTGTTTATAAATATTTATTTTAAATGTTCTATTAAATATTCTTGTTGTATTATTTAAAATCTTACATGTCAATTTCATATATAAAAATGATTAATATATATATATATATAATATATATAATATAATATATATATATATATATATATATATGTGTGTGTGTGTGTGTGTGTGTGTGTGTGTGTGTGTGTGTGTCAATTGAAACTATTTATTTATAATTCACATATATATACATATATAAATTTTAATACATGCCCTCATTATCATATTAGAAAAATAGAAAAAACATAATATTCATAGGATTCTTTTTTTCTCTTTATTAAATGAATATTTTTGTTATAAATATTTTTTTAAATGATATATATATAATTTGTTATGATTATTTAGAATATTGTTTGTCGACTTCATATTAAAAATGAACTAATTACAAATCTTCTTAATAAATAAAAAATTATCTACAAATAATCCATATTAAACATTTTTTGTTATTAATATTTTTAAATGTTATATATCAACTTCACATTAAAAAAACAATAAATTACACATATCCTTTACAACAAAATGTAAAGTGAAAATAACTTTTGTCATCCTTTGACCAGAAAACCTTGCACTCTTATCCTCTTCAGATAGATAATAGTATTTGGATGTATTTTGGTTTTGTTAGTGTTTTGGTTCTTAGATGCTTTCTATTTTTAGGTGTTTGAAACTATGTGACAATGTATGGTCTTTGTTGGGAAGTAGTTAGTGGCTAACAAATTTGGTAGGAATGAGGCTCATAGAATTTTATAAAGCCAAGAATAAATGGGAAGTATTTACTGGCCAGCAAATCCGATAGGATTGAGGCCCATAAAATTTTGGAAAACCACAAATAATATGTAAACTTCTTGCAAAATAGAAAAAAATTAACTTAAAAGGAAATGTAAATGAAAATATAAGAAAAGATTTAATGTAAATGAATTTGTTTTTCTTTATATGATGACGATGATGATGATTAACGTCCATTGAGATGATGATGATTAACTTGATATAAAACTATGTTATTTAATAAGAACATCAAAATATATCATTTATGGCTAACAGTGAAATTTTTGTGTTATTAGTTTATTTTTGTTTTAACTATTATACTTATTCATATAATTTTGTTTTAACTAATATATGTCAATTAAACATAGAAGGAATTACATATTTCTTTAATATTAAAAAGTAAATAATTTTTTTCTTTATTTTCAATTACTTAATCTCTATACGAAGTAGATGTAAAACTAAGGTGGAAATTGAAGTATTTTATTTATGAACAATATTCATTTTTTTTGTTATTAATATATTTTTTTTAGTTTGCTACTACAAGTAATATTTATTATTTTTAAATGTCAATGGCAACTCTCCCTCATACTAGTTGTTAAAAATTCTCTTTTTTATACATATAATAAAATATTAGAAAAATATTAATATTTTTTAAAATTTTATATATGGACTCCATGTTAAACATGTAATAGATTACACATATTTCTTACAATGAAATGTAAATTGAAAATATAAGGAGATTTTTAATTTAAATTACCTCGTTATTTAATATGAACATTGAAATATGTCCACTTGGGGTAGCTAATTTGGCAAAGGTTGTGGAAATGAAGTGTCGCTGAACTGGAAGTCTTGGGTTGAAATCTTGTGTTATCCCCCTGATTAGGGTGAGAAGTCGGACATGATGAAGATGTAGTCCTACCAAGCTTACAAAAAAATATGAACATTGAAATATGTTACAAAACTATGTTATTTAATATGAACATTGAAATTCTCTGATTGGAATGTGATACAGTACAAAATCCTTCTTGGGATTTGAGAAATGATTGATACAACGCAGCCACTTCCCAGGTGTCGCGTGTGCGAATGGGCTAGTGGGATGGTAGACAATGGTGGAATGTTAAATGTTGAAAAGACGAGCTACAAAGCTCATAAATTACAAGTGGAATAGGTAGCTCTCCTCCTCACATCATTTGTCATATCCTAGTGTTGGAGGAAAATTGGGAAATGTTCAGCTCTCTGATTCGTGCTAGTTCGACCGGGTTGGAAAAGCTGCATTTAGACTATGTCCAAGCCCTCCTAGTTGTTGGCGTTCGCATATAGGTATGTTTTCTTCTCTTTTCCCTTTCCTCTGGGACTGTGGCGTGTTTGAAATACTCTCCATTGCAATGACAATGATAAGCTCTATAATTGGAGTTTTGGAGGTAATGGAAATGGATGTATGGAAAAATGGAAAGTTTTTGTAACTTTTACTCTCTATTGTGTGTGATGTTTCTATGTCAATGTCAGTTTTCTTTGGAATTTTATAGTCTTGAATGGGCATGTAATTTCCATTCTAGGTTAATTATTGCATAGTGAAGGATTGTATAAATGACAGTAAAGGATATTCCCATGTTTTATTCATCCTAGGTCTAGCAATGAAAACATGCATTCTTTATTTGATTTACTATGTATATGAAGTGCCTCATAATGTTTTTGGCTCAAGGAGCTGGTCTATGATATATATTATCGAAATTGTTAACAACTTCTTTGTATCTCTTTGTAGTTAAGAATTCTTGAGCACGGGATGTTGGACAGTGGTATAGAATAGTGGTGGAGACCACTCTGGTCGATTTTCCGCCTTTTTGTCAAGCTTTTTCTTAACTCGATTCGTTTTTTCTCCTCTTTAATGTTTCTACATCAAGTCCTTATAAATTGTGTTTACACTATGGTCATGTGTTCAAAGGCTGGTATTTGTTCTCGGCCTCCCCTATATGTTGACATGTCTACAATCTATGTAATTTGAAGGAAAACAAGATGGCCCACACTTCCCTTGGTACTATCTCGATTGTTAATGGAGGGCAGGGTAGAGGCTGGAAGACTGGTAATCATAGTACACAGGGGCTTCACTCAATTAACCTCTGACATATCACGTGCATTCGTGGCATACTAAACAATACCCTTAAATTGACTACATATTGGAAAATACCTCTAAAAGGCACTCTATTTGACCCCCTACTAATATTAACCCAGTAAATTTTCCCAATTTAAAAACACCCTACTTTCACTAGATATTGTAGGTATCCATTTTTTCATTAACATTTTTTATATCTCTTTATATTTATATCCGTAGCATAATGACATGATGCCTCTCTTATGACCCTGCATGCATTCTACAATGCACCTTTATTCTTTTGATATATATAGGAGATGCATATTAGTATTCCCACAATGTGATTGCTCAACCCACACTCAAGCACATTTAACCGAGATTTGTGGCATTTAATGGTCTAATGTTGATCTATAGATGATGTGACTATGGCTTATCCATCTCATAAAAATGGACACTTTCATGGAATTAATTAAAAAAATGTGTTCTCTATCAAGATAAGTTCAAGGATTCTTTTCTGACAAGGATGAATGAGTGGCTATATTTGGTCAAGACTAGTTGAATTGGTTCACTGCTTGTATTGCCAAGACCAAGGATTGTTCAAGAAATGAAAGAACCCTATATTTAATGGCCAACAAATAAACAACTATATTTTGTTAAGTTATTAAGTTTAGTTCATTTTTTAATGTACGTTCATATCACTTCACTCCATCCCCCTCCTCATTCAAAATATAATTAATTGATGAACAACTGTCTGGCATTGTATTGATGGCATTACTCAAACAAATGTTTTCCCAAAACACATGGTTGTAATTTCAAATGATGCAACATACTCATGATATAATGTTATAGGAAATAAACCAACATTGATTTAATTGAAGAGACCACTTAGCAACTTGGGTGATGTCTAATTTCGGAAATGTGTAGCCTTGAGGGAAAATTGCTTAGATACATCTCATTGGATATTCCATTCTAGTTGCTCTTGTATATTGTGCACATTTCTAATTTTTTCCTCATTATGAGGATAATCTCTATACAAATGATACCCTTACTAACCCTAACATTTGCCTGGAACCCTTTCCCATTTTCCCCAAAGATTATTCCATTTTAAAACCATTCTGGATTGGCTGACTTTGACAATGTGTTAGGATTATTTTTAGTGAAAATAATTTTAATTCCCTTCTTTGTTTGATCTCATTGGTTATTTTATAATTCTACTTCACCCAAGTTCTAATCATAAAAGTAGTTTTTCTTCTTTTTGTCTTATCAATAATTTTAGGCCCATCACATCAAATCTACTCTCTATAGAATTCAAGATACCCATTGAAGAACTTATGTATCTTTACCTATGTAATTATCATAAAGGTACTTTCAAGCTACTCTTTGATTCTTCAAATGTGAGACATTTTCATTGAATAATATGGTGAGTGGTGATGTTTCGAACTCTAATAATACTTCTTAAGTACATAGAGGCTTCCTTGAGACCCCTTATTTGAATATGTGTTATGTTCCCCCTCTTGCCACAAACTTGATCCATTCTTCATTTGCCTCTAATTGATTTAAAATTTATGTTATTAAATCAGTCTCCATTTACCTCTAAAAATTATTTAGGCCTTATATTATTCATGTGTTCAAATGATTTTGTTTTTATTGAATCCTTATTGTTCTTGTCTTATCAATGTCATAGCTCACACCTCCAACTTCAAATTTCTATTGATTATAATGATTAAATACTTTATTTATACTCATTATATTCTATCTCCTCATTTCCTACATTGATATTAAAACCTTTACCGTATTCTCCATGATTGTAAGGATGATATCTATCCTCCATGTTTATTCTTCAATATTAATCCTAAATTCTAGCCTTTAATTGTCGCTTGTGTAAATTTTACCTGCAAAGTTTTCATACAATTAATTTATTTCATTTCCAAAATGCAGTGAAACTTTTTAATAATATGATCATCCAATAATTTTCCACATAATAATAAATTTCCAACTTTGTCTTTTTGTACTTTCTTAAAACATAGATTTTGGTGAAAATAACTATCTTCAGATGTGGATAAACCAGAAATTTCACTCCCACAAAGCTCTCCAACATGTTAAAAAAAAATGTTTGAGGACAAAAATAACAATGAGAAATAGGCCCAATCCAATGATAAAATGCATCAGGAAAAAATCAAATTGTATAGTACTATGATAAAAATAACAATGACAAAATCCAATAATTGAGGACAATTTTATTTGCATTAGGTTACTCCATTTACTATGTTAATATTTCCATGGTTATTTTACTCTAAAATGAATCAAACAAGTGTCCATAAATCTAGATTCTCTTCTCTATAAAATACTAATTCATTTTTGTCATTTATATCATAGAAAATGTAAATAAGATTACAACAATTCTTGAGGCTTAAGAAACAGTTGAAGGTTAAGCTTAAAATCAAGAAAGACAAGAAAGCGTGTACAATAGAAACCATATAGATTTTATCTAGAAACATGTATTTTTTACATAAGAATATACAATGACACTTCATAACAGAATTCTTGGTTGTTGTCCCAGCATCTTGTTCATGGAAGTCAACATGCAATCACTCTTCAAATTATAATTCTTGACACGTCTAACCTCGTGAGTTTTCCAAGAGGAAACTCATCCTTGAGTTTCATATCGATTCAAGGACATCTAAAAAACAAAACTCTCTTTGCTAAAAGAGTTGAACAATGAGGATATTTACTTTCCATCTATATGATACATTATTCACTTGTTGTACATTTTAGGCATCAATAAAATGAATATCAAATGTATTGGGATCAATTTTCCACGCATTCAATGTTGCATACTCTTCCCAACACTCCTTTAGTTGAGCTTTAGTGTAAGCTTGCATGCAAGCTTCCCAACACAACCTTAGTTTAGCTTTAGTGTAAGCATGCATCCAAGAGACCTAGTTAGATGCATTTAAACAAACCTTTATTAGGAAATTTGAACTAATGATATTTATCATGATCTATATAGTTTGTGAAGAGTACCTTTCAAGAAATCTAGTTGACGGCATTAGCATAGCAGACATCCATAGTATTCATTCTCGAAGCTTCATCCCTTATGATTGAATAAATGCCACATATAGCATCCAGACCAATTTTCTTTCTTTTGTCAACATATAAGGAGAACTTTGACATTTGCATAAGCCTAAGGGCTTCATCTACATCACTTTGAGCCCTTGTTTCTTAGAATTGAATTCGACTTAGGGCCTGTGAACAATAAATCTAGACAAAAGAAATAGACATAATCTTCTGTCAATAAATGGGTTTCTGAGATTAAATGGCCAAATTTGGATTAATTTTGTTTCTTAGTCACAACTCCACTCTAGTGTTGAAAATATGACAACTTGAAAAGTCACTTTTCCTAGAACTCACACGTAACACTAGGTAATTTCACAAAGGAATAGATAAATTACCATTGAGATGCGAAAAATGCTTAGAAGTGTTCTCGCAGTGGTGTAAGAATTTGGCGCATCACTTTGTCCTTCCTTTTTTATCATGGAAGAATACGCACTGACAATATATTCGGTAAGGTCTTTAGGCACAGAAGGTGATATCCTCTTGTCGTTGCTATATAAGCCCTACAAAATATTAATCATCATAAGAATAAAAACTACTCAGCATTAGAGTACAACAGTTAGAGCATCAATATCTAAAGAAGAAGTGACAACAACTCACCTAAGGATGGAAGACTCGAGAGGAGTAAAGCCTAAAGTTGGTGGCTCGCACTTTTGATGCACGTATAACACATGTCTTGCCATTTCTATATCACTATCCATATCAACTTTATCAAGTATCGTCCACAACAACTCAAAACGAGAAAGAGATTCTTCCTTAAAATAATGAAACAATATCTCAAAATAATGAGCTTTACTCAACATAGATTCTTCCATAAGGTCATGAAAATTATCACAAAAAGAATCAGTTGTACTTCACAGAGGTTCTCCCTTAAATACATAAAAAATTTATCTCAAACTAATCAGAGGTACTCAACATAGAGAATTTCTTAAATTCATGAACTTTTAGCTTAAAAAAATCAATTGAATCAAAAAACATTCTTCACTTAATTCATGAAAAAATCTCTCAAAATAATCAGTTGTACTCAAGAGGGCTTGTTCCCTAAATTCATGAATATTGTCTCAAAATAATCTGTACTACAGAGATTCTTTCTTAAAAGTTGACTGAACATAACCTATAAGAAAAGCATAAAATTTTCTAGACTTTCTATAATATTCTTCTAATTTCTCAACTCCTTGTATAAGTTCTCTTGGTTCCTCCACTACTAGTAAAAATCCTCCACTGCTTACAAAAAATTACTTTAATTTCTTTTGGACATACATATTATGGAACTGTAGGACAGATTAGTGCCAGTGGAAGGTCAACAAGGTCAATGTAAAAAATAGCTACACTTTACCTCACATTTATGATTTTATATATCACCTCAAAGGGGCTAAGTTTCTTACTATGTTGGATCAGACTACGGGCTCACCAAATATGACCTTATGAGGCTCATTCATAATATTTTCCATCCCCATTTAGGTTGTTTTACTCTGATTTATCTCGATGATATTTTCATTTTCATTCAGACATGGGAGGACTACTAGCAACATGTATGCATCCTGCAAGAACTGTTGAGGGCTCACAAGTTGTAGGTAAATCAAAAGAATTCATGCTTTGGCTAGAAATCCATCTAGTATCTCAGTTTTCCTATTGATCAGCAGGGCATTCACACAGACCTCAACAAGTATCAAGTAGTTTCTAACTAGATAGCCTCTTCTACAATAGCCCCTTCTCATTGAACTGTAGGTAGCTAGCTAGCCTAGAAAAAAGGAGAAGTTTAAAAACATTTATAAAATAGGAGAAGCCAGTGATAATTCTTCTACAAGAAATCAAGTCACTCTAGTCTTATTAGGAAAAATATAGAAACAATATGGAAAGGAGCCAAATGGATTATACTAGAAGCTAAATGGTTTTGGAATAGAAATAATTCTACAAGTGACTAGATCCCTTTGAATAAGAGGAGACCACATCCCTATGGACTTGCCAATAATGATATGTCTAGCAACCGGATACCAACTTGCTACATTTGTTAATACATTTCAAAGTAAATAAAAAAAATTAACTAGTTGACGTAGTAATTATCATTACATTCAAGAGGTGATACAAATAATAAAACTACTATTACCTCTTCCTTAGTTTTTTGGAGATTGTAATATATTTTGTCCCACATTTTCCTGTAGTGTGATTCTCTTAGCACAAATGAATTGACTATCCCAATAAGCATGATTAGTTGTTGCTCAACTTCTTTCAACCCAAGAAAGAACATTTACCAATGTTGATTTGTTTTTGTATGGTAAGTTTTATTGTGCTAATAATAGTTACATATTTATAAATAAGTGCTTCCTTATTGCTCCTTGTGCTGAGGTTTCATTAGTTGTTTGTGCATACAATCAGTTCAATATCCTTAAATTAAAAAAAAAAAAAAAAAAATCATGAGAAAAATAGCTTCAGAAAGAAATACTAAACAAAAAACATGTACAGTGCAGTAAACCATCAAAGAGACACATTAACACAGTGTTTTTATGAAGGAGTTCACTCCTCTTGGGCTACATCTCCTTAGTCCAGCTTCCATGGCTTGGGCCTCTATATTAGCTCAATGTGGAAAAAAATGTTGTTTACAAAGCTCTATGGCTCTTGATACCTGCACCAATGTGTTCAAAATGTCCAAATTAGCCAAAAATGACTATCGGATCTCTTAAAACTAACTCTGGCTACTCTGGGTATGACCCCCTTCCTTGGTGGCTCTAGACTTCCCTTAACTTCCTTGTGGAAAAATCACCTGTAGAAGTCTTCTATTGCCTCTTAAACCTATACCAATGTCTTCAGAAGGTTGAAAAAACAAAAATTGACTATTCATTTTCCAAAATTTGTCGAAAATTGAGCAAGATATGCTTCATTTAATTTTTCCCTAGGAAACCCCACTAAATCTGGAGAGACTCCAGTTAGCACCGCCAAAACTAGCAGTTTCGCCAAATTTGGCGCCCCCTCCAAAATCCCTACCAACTTAATATCCAATTAATTAGTATAAAACGAGATTAATTATCTGTTGCAGAATTAGGGGCACCCTTATCACTGACCCTGCCCTCAATTCTAGTGCATGGTCGCATGGGTGGGGGCTAGCTTGCAGGGTTGGTTCCCTCCTTCCCCATCATCGACAATCAAATTGGCTTTAAATGAAGTTTCACAACAATATTTTAACAATTCTGTTGATGGTCTATTGGTAAAGCAATAGAGTTTGGGTGGGGAAGGTCACGGGTTCAAACCCACCCTTCACCCATCCCTTATATATTTTACCACTGAAATTTTTGCGCCATTCCTATAGCTTGTTCACTATATAAATCATTGCACCATTCGAATATGTATTATGTGGATTTATATATATAGTTCAGATTATATATGCGGACTTGTATTGAATCAATATTAAAAATATTT
>APFE030562827.1:332668-358923 GCA_000404065.3 Pinus taeda
TATATTGTTAGCATTATGATACAGGTGTTGTCCTTGATGGCAACTCACTCAGATGACAAATCATAGTGCAGCAGGTCAAGGGAGAGGTATACGCAGGTTAATCTTGATGAAATTGCGTATACACGCGGGTTAGCAGAAAAAAAGGCGCATACACGTACACACGCAGGTCCACAGAAGGAAAGGCATGTACATGTTGGAAAACTAAGTTTTGGTCTGTGGTATTTGGTTCATGGTATTTTGGTATTGGTCCATGGTATTTGGTACAAAGTGTTGACCCCAAGTATTGGGTCCAAGGTATTGGTTCTAAGTGGTTTTGGACCATGGTATTGAAAGAAGCCTAAACCTATATAAGGAGAAGATAATTAGGCCAAGAGGGAAAGTGTGCAAGTAATGAATATCTGATGAAGTGTGAGATCTAGTATGCTAGTTACGGGTTTGTGATGCTTTGCTCGATCTGAATCAAGGAGGCACCTATGCGATTGACAAAGGTTGATGGACCAGGATCATGAAGACTAAAGTGCATTATCATTATATGGTATGATCATGGATAGATCTGAATACTTACGCATGTCTTATCCTTTATATCTTATGTTTTGGGTATATTTGAAGTTGAAATAACAGCAAAGGTATAAGTAATTATTTTCAGATCTGTACGTGGGTTCTCTCTGGTGAAAAGGCGTATACACACTGGTTAGACACAGTCAAGTAGCGTATACATTATGAGTTTTGATATTTCAGGTTGTTGTTGGTTCTAGTGGTTGTTACAGAGTTCTGGGCTCTAGTCTGTGTTCTGGTAACTGTGTTTTGATGACAGGGTTTTAGTGATTCAGTGTTGGGTGATTCAGATGCAGGTATAGTTGATGATTCTATTGCAGTGGTGATTGTTTTTGTATTTATGGATCCAGTATGAAAATTTATGAAACGTGGTTCCTGGAAGAAAAGAGAAGGTTGTAGCCTTCTGTAGGCCAGCACCTACGTACTAGTACATCAGCTAGTATAAGAGATAAGGGGGTTGTTTCTCCCTTCCAAGAGAGTCTGGAGAACGAGAGAAGGTTGTAGCCTTCCGCAAGTAGAAGCCTGCATACTGGTATAATACTGCACCAGTACATAACCATTGTAAAAAGAAGTTTCTTGTTAAAAGAAGATAGAGATGAATTATAGCAGGTGGTTTTCACCCACATTGGGTTTCCACCTTATATCATGGTGTTCATATCTGCTTCTTATGTGTGATGATCTGTTTTGTTTTACTGCACCTATTTACTGTCTACATGGTTAATAATGTTCTGATGTACTCATTAAAGATCAACTAACTGAATCATAATTTTACTCGATATACGCTAATTGCATTAAACATAGTTGCATATACACGCGGGCTGCCATAACTGAAGTAGCGTATATGAATTAGAGTATGAAAATGAAAAAGTGTTTGATTTGCTAATACTGATTCACGCCCCCACCCCCCCATATTATTTCCAAAAACTATTATCTAATCTACATATATAATATATAATATATATAATATAATATATAACAAATTCCTCCTTGGAGGCCAATTAGGCAATTTCACCTTTGCGGAACCTAATTGGTGAATCTGGAGGTGACACTTATCATATCCCCATTGGGTGAAAACTGAAGAAGATTCCCCTTGTTGATTGGACTACTGGCTGGACTGCCATGTCATCATTCTGTTCTATTCTGCAATCTTTTAGTTGTTTAAGAAAACGAACAACATGCCTTTTCTCCTTCATCTAAACTCCACTTTTAATGAAACTGATTGTGTTACAATCATCCTGACGAGACAGACACAGTAGTATAGTTTTCTAGCCAACATAAGAACTTTGATTTTTGAGCTAAAATTGAGCACTTGATCATTCCTCCCCACTAGAAGCCTTTTGGACCCCAAAAGATATTTTTTTTGACAAGTAGATGAGGGTACAACCTCTTCACTTTTCCAAGCTTGATCCAATTGGCTTTTGATGAATATTTTTTCCTTGAGCTCCTCTATCAGAAAATCAACATTCACTTGCCTTGAGGACCCCGTTATATACATGTACTTGTCCTTTCCCTTTTCTAGCTGATTTAGCACTGTGTGTTGCACCATTTTTAGTCATTCATAGAAACTCATTGTTTTGTCCATGTAGCCATCAAAAGCAACATCCTTATTACCATGATGACATAACAAAATATAATGCAAATGGATGACAAATTTCACTACTTGGTTTACATGACTTAAGCCCGATTGTACATCTTAAAAGTATGAAATTTTCTAAACATAAATTTCATGTAAAACACAATGAAGCCTGAATACAATAGTTACATAACCAATAGGCCTAAAAGTCATAACAATGAACTTGTTGCTTATACCTCTTTTGTACCTTCGAACCAAGTGAAATTTTTGGCAAGTATCCATCCAATGAAAGTGCATGGATCTCTGCAACTTAATCTTTACACCATGAAAAGCTTCTGAATGAAGTAAGATGGTAAAGTTTTTTGCATAAACATGAAACTCAAATGAACCTTTCAAGTTTGAAAGAGCATAAAAAATAATTGAATTGATCTTTTGGTTTGAAGCAACACATGCTTCTTTTTGTTTGCCTCCCCACTGGAAGACTTTGCACACACTTGACAATGCATGTTAAGGAGCTTCAAAAGAAGAAATGTCGACAACAACTCTCCTCCCACATTGGGTTGCTCCCAACAAACCTCTTATCAAAATGACGATCTTGGGCGTTGACCAATCAACAATGGCATCCAACTTGGAGAGGCTTGCCTTCAACCTACCTCCTCCAATATCATGGCCCAAATGCATCAAAGAAGTGAAACCCAACTTGTACTTTGATATCTTCAAAACATCAAACAATTTTCCTTCATAGATGACGTGCATAAGAATACTTTCTAAACATGTTTATGTCACCCAAGTGGACAATTTCTTCAAGAAATGACTCTTTTTTTACATACTTCAAATACATGTATGTAATGGAAGTGCTACGAAGAAAATACAACATTAAAATCCATACAAACCATTCTTGTTTGGTGTTATGCATATTCTTGCACTGGCCTCTTTTTACATCTTTGCTTTGGCGAAAACTACTCCTTTTGTCCTCTTTCTTGAAATGCTTACCATTCCTCTTGGGAACCATAACCATTGGTGCACAACATGGTGTAAGGGATGATTTAATGAGCCCATTTTTCAACAAACTTTTGCAATGCATTGGTGTCTCTACACTTTGCAATTCTGTTAACCTTTGCATGCTAACATCAGAAAGAGAACCCTCTTTCTGCAAATATATTTCATGTGTAGTTTCTTTCTCCTTGAAGGATGATTCTTTCACAACCTGAAATACTTAATCACTCTGATGAAATGAACCAACCAAATCAAAATTGAAATTTTCATTACATTAAACAACATTTCATAAACAATATCATCATTTGGCTTGAACATGAGAAGTACTAAATTTTTACTTGAACTCACTAGTCTTTTTGTCTGTCCTGCATTAACCAAAGAAATGTTTAGCGTTTTGCAATGGGCTCTTAGTATATACTCCACACCATCCTTGAATAAGTGATACTTATTTTTGTGGTGTAAAAGAATGTTTTTCGTCATACAAATATGGACTACCCAACACAACTCCTAAAATATCAAGCGGTACAACATCTAACTCTACTTTGTCAACAAAATTTGTAGTGATTGCAAACTTAAACAAACATTTTCTTGTAACTTGCAAACTAGTCTCTCTTGTTATCCATCCCAAATGGTATGGTTTATGGTGAGATACAGTTTCAAGATTCAATCTATTGACTAAGTCTTTAGAGATTAGATTCACTTGTGACCCACTATCGAAGAGTGTGTCAATCTTGGTGTGTTTAGATATGACCCTAACATGAATAACTCAATTCGTCTTTTTTCATTTATACTAGTAATAATGTTACAATTTTTTGAACTAGTTCTTGAAATATCTTGTTTTCCTTTGATTCCCATGACAACGATTTTATTTTCATCACCTGATTCAGAACCTAAATATTCTTGAGTGATAGCAGTGGTTTTGTATTTCCCTTTACTGTTGAATTTATTTGGTCTTATTTTTAATGCAATTTCCAGCGGTGGACTTCATCATGCCCCTCTTTGGAACATTGTTTTCATGTGATTTTCTCCCCTTCTTTCTTCACACTTGTATTTTTCTTCCCTTTCCAATTTCCTCCTTTCTCTTTCTCCTACCCTTAGGTGCCTTTTTATTACTACTCTCTTCATAAGTGTTCTTTCCTCTAGATTCAAGATGTGTGGCTTGCACACATACTTCATCCAAATTATTTGGATTGAACATAAGAATAGTGTGTTTAAGATAGGAATGTAAACCCCCAATATATTTCAGAATTGTATCTTGAGAATTCATTCACTCCTAATAAAAAATCTCTTTTCTTAAACTCCTGTGTATAATCTTGGATTGTTTGGCCTTTCAGCTGCCTAAAATTCTACCAGCTCATAATGGCTTTTTGCACATAGGCTAAAGGAAAAAATTGTCTTTTAATTGCAGAAACAAATTCAACCCAAGTAATGGATAGCTTACCATGGATTCTCATTTCCTCTTGAGTCTTTGCATCCCACCAAACTAGGGTAGATCCTTCTAGCCTCAATGAGGTTAACTGGATCTTTATATCGTCTTCTTGAAGGTTCTGAATTCTACAGTATACCTCCAATTGTCAAATCCAATTTTCTAACTTTTTTGCATTCACTTCTCAATTTTACATGGGAAATTCGAATTTTATGTCTAATTTTAGTAATGAAGTCTTTCCTTTTGGGGTTTTGGAATGAGTATGGGTAGTTTCAGTGGTGGTAGTGGAAGATGATGTTGAGTGAGATGGTGAAGATGATGAGGATGGTGGAGATGGAGGTGGATTTCTACCATTCCCTTTCAAATCCTTCTTCACATATTTTTTGTCCTCTAAGCTTCCTTCTCCATGTGGAGGTTTAGAACTCTCTCCAACTATTCTATTGTTCCTCTCTTCATAGAGGACTTTAGCCAGCTCAATCAAAGTATAGAAAGATTTCTTAAATTCTTCCTCTTCTGAAGAGGGACCTTCAAGCTCTCTTTCTCTAGACATAATGGCTATGGATTTAGGCTAAAAAATGTGTATTGATTGTACCTCTTCAATCTCAATTGAAGACAAAACTTGAGAAGTTTCAAGTGCAGTTGGAATTGGAACTTTGGGTGGTTGAGATTATGGCCTTGTGGCTCTCCTTCTTATGGGCATTACCTCAAAAGTTGCAACCAATAGCTTCCCTTCTCCTTTTTGCAACTTTAACCTTGTAAGCATCACAATTTTTCAACCATTAAAACCCTAATTGCACAAACTCAAGCAATCAAAAAAGTCAACCTTGGGCTCTGATACCAACTTGGTCTATTTTTGTATGATTAGTTTCAATATGCTAATAACAATTACAGATTTATAAATAAGTGCTTCCTTATTTCTCCTTGTGCTAAGGTTTCATTAGTTGTTTGTGCATACAATCAGTTAAATTTCCTTAAGTTTCAAAAGGAATTCATGAGAAAAATAGCTTCAGAAAGAAATAATGAACAACAAACATGTATATTGCAACAAACCATCAAATATACACATTAACATAGTGTTTTGATGAAGGCGTTCACCCCTCCTGGGCTACACCTCCTTGGTCTAGCTTCCATGGCTTGGGGCTCCTAATACCTACATCAATGTGTTCAAAATGTCCAAATTAGCCAAAATTGACTATTGGATCTCTAAAAACTGACTCCGGTTGCTCTGGGTATGACCCCTTTCCCTGGTGGCTCTTAGCTTCCTTGAACTTCCCTGTGGAAAAATCACCTATAGAAGTCTTCTATTGCCTTTGAAACCTATACCAATGTCTTCAGAAGGTTGAAAAATCCAAAATTGGTCAAAATTTGAGCAAGTTATGCTTCATTTAATTTTTCCCTAGGAAACCCCACTACATTTGGAGAGACTCTTGTTAGCACCGCCAAAACTGGTAGTTCCGTTGAATTTGGTGCTCCATCCAAAATCTCCACCAACTTAGTCTCCAGTTAATTAATATAAAACATGATTAATTATCTGTTAAGTAGGATTAGGGGCATGCTTAGCACTGGCCCTAGCCCTCGGTTATAGTGTGTGGTTGCATGGGGTGGGGGCTAGCCACCAGGGCTAGCTCCCTCCTTCCCTGTTTTCGGCAATCAAGTTGGCTTTAAATGAAGTTTCGTGGCCATGTTTTAACAAGTCCGTTGATATTCTATTGGTAAAGCAATAGATTTTGGGTGGGGGAGGTCATGGGTTCAAACCTAGCCTCTGCCCATCCCATATAGATTTTGCCACGGAAATTTTTGCACCATTTCCATAGTTCGTTGACTTTATAAATCATTGTGCCATTCAAATATGTATTATGTGGATATATATATATATATATATAACTAAAAAAATTCAAATTCCACCTTGGAGGCCAATTAGGTAATTTCACCTTCACACAACCAAACTGGCGAATCTGGAGGTGACGCTTGTCACAGACCCATTAGGTAAAAACTGAAGAAGATTCCCCTTACTGACTGGACTGCCATGTCATCATTCTATCATATTCTGTAATTTTTTTAACTGTTTAGGAAAAAGAATAGCAGGTATTTTCTCCTTCATCTGGACTCCGTTTTCAGTGAAATGAATAATGTTGCAATCATCTTGATGAGACAGACGCGATCGTATAGTTTTTGAGCCAATATGAGAACTTTGATTCTTGAGCTAAATATTGAGCACCTAATCTAATGTTAATGCAAATAACATTAACTAATTTGACTCTTGAGAAGAAAATAGTCTAACATTTATCTTCAAGACAATGAAGGGAATAATAATCATACTCTAATCTTACATAATCATCACAAACAAGAATTAGTTGTAGTGTCCACTAATTTGAATAAAAACAAATTCATGCAATCTACAAATACCCATTTGTCATTTGTGTATCATTCGTATTTTCTTGCAAGATAATGTGAAATCTACAAATACTTCCTCTAAATTGTCATTTGCGTATCATTCTTATTTCTTGCAAGATAATGTGTTTCCATGCCATCATAAGGCACATTGGGTGGCTTAGAATTACATTCACTAAATGCACCTTTCTTAAAATCACACCCTTCTTTATGATTATCTCTAAGGATAATATCATTTTTCATATCCAAAATAACACCATCTACTAAGGCCTGGTTAGCTGGATTTAGATTTTCATTTCTTTTATCTGAACTTGGAGTATATTAAGAATCTGGTAGTGTATGATTACCATCACTTGAGAGGCAATATCATTAGATTCAATTGTGTAGTGATCTTGTCCACATGGATCTTCATTGATTTCATTAATGTCAATAGCTTCCTCTTGTTGTATCTCTTCACCAAAGTCACCACCTTGCTCGCCAACATCCATATCAAAATATTCTAAAATGAAAGTTCCATGTCTTCATTGACGGTATTCTCAGTGGTATCATCATCCAGATTGGAGCCAGGCTGTTCTTCCTCATCTATTTTTGAATTTGTAGGTTCTTCCACTTCCATATTTTCAGAAAGAAATTTTTCCTTTGCATGAGGTTTCATCCATGTAGGATCTATATAAGCATCCTCTTTATTAATAATCAGATCCCTAAGGATGCCATTTTCATCATCATCAACTCTTGAATCCTCTGGAGTTGTGTCATGACTTTCATAAATTTTATCTTGTTCCCATGCTTCATAATTTCTTGCATCTTGCTTCGCTCTAACATCCATTGAGTATGATATGGTATCCTGAAGAGAACCCACAGTTACATATTTTTCTTTTGAATTTTTTGTTCAATAATCCTGATTTTTGTTCCACAATTGTTCATCAACCACATCTTCATCCTCGCTTATATTTCCCATGGCTGACTCAATATTTGCCTCTTGATCATCACCCTTGCTCTCATCACCTAAATCCACACTTACACTAAACATATCACTTGTATTAAAATCTAGTTCCATCTCTATGTCTTTATCAGGTTCAGTTGAGATAATTTGGGATGCAGTGTGCTCTTCATTTGGCTGAAATATGAAATTGTCAATTACAAAAACTTAGAAAAGATCTACTGAAATGCAATTGGTATTCTTAGAGAAACATGAAGCAAGATAAATCATAAAAACTCACTTTTCTAGAATCCATAAAAAGTTGATCTTCATCTTCCATCTAATTACTAACATCTTTCACACATTCACCTTCGCCCATACTTGTTCCACTTGCATCTTCAAACCTAAGGTTATTTCCCTTTTCCTCAAGCTCTTCTTTAGCTACAAAGAATCCATCTACATAGAATGTTGTAGAGATGTTTGAAAGAATATAATCCATTTTTGCTACCTGCATCAATAGAAACAACAAAGACTTCATATATGAAATTTAGGGAACATATTAAAACTAGTATCAACAGATAAATATGATTCACTTAAGAATAATAGGTCATAACCAAAACACCTTTTTAATACAATCAACCAAGTGTAAAGAGCCAATAACAAGGCAAGTAAACAAAACTTATTGTCTTATGCATATCCAGATAATTAGACAAGGCTCTGTTTCCATCATTTAAGACTATATCCACAGATATGTGAATACATCCAAGAATATTTCTTGCAGAGAGACAAGGCTCACTATTTTTCTAAGCTCTACAGCTGAAGAGCTTAACCTAATAGACAAAACCCATAAAAATAAGCAATTCATAAAATATAAACTAAATGGACTAGATACAAAAGGACAGGACACTGGAAACTTTAATAACAGTAAGCAGATATATCATCATATTGAAATGAGGAGGAATATCGTACATCAATAGATATTTTTCTCATAAGTACATCATATAAATCATCTAAGTGAATGCTTGTCATTTGTTCATCAAATATGGTTTCCCACATCTGTAAAGTTCCTCCATAATGCATGGTGTGCTCATCCAAAGAACGTGATGGCACAAAATAATGTCCTTCTTTATCGGTGAATGTTAGAATCTCTAAAATAATTTTGTCATGGCATTCCATAAATGAGGTGGGGATTTCTTCGACACTGCATAAGACACCTTGTGTATTCTTCTCTGAGATGAATTAATTATACATTTAGACTCACTCAAAAAATAATTCCCCATGTCAAGCAATATCATTGCTAGAAGACTTTATATACAAAGAAAAAGACAAATAAGCACACCATTTCACAGTAACATTCCACTCAAACATTTATAAATGTAGTAGTATTACTTGTAGAACTTACAAATTAGATGGAAGAGTTTCAATATTCAACATGCATATTACAGTATTTTTTTTAATAACTGCTAATGAAATTTGAAAAAAAAAAAAAAAATCCTATAATATTCTACACTTTTGTTGGAACATAGTTTCCTGCTAGATCCGAGGGAAGGAAAAATATTAACATTTAACAATATTTCCACACAAAGAGTCTAAATCTTTATACATGCCAATATAGGTAAATCTCATTAATACGAAGGATCTTAGTTAATGTAGACATGATAAACCATGTATGAAGAAAGAGAAAAGTAGTGAGGAAGTGTTACAATAAGCTTACTTCACCTTGATTTTTAGGAGGATGACTTTTACCCCTCTTTGAATCTTAAAATTCAAATTGAAAGGAAATATCCATTAGACACACCTTAGATATATTATCCAAAATAAGTATTCTTCATATTTGCTTTTGTGTGTTTTCAAAAGAAACACTGGTGGCTTCCCATATTGATGCAAAATAAATATTAAAAACCATAATACTTATCAACAAAACATAAGATCAGAACAAGTCACTAGTTAAATGCATTATTATAACTACCAATAAAATAAGCCAATCAAATATGATTTTCATACCATACTTTCATACGAGGATCAAAATATTAGAAACTAGTAGATGGCATGTTATTCATGTGTATTTTGACCAAAAACCTTTGGTTCCTAGTTCCAATCGTTCTGCTACCTATTAATCCCTAGTTGCACAAATCTATATGTTATTTTATTATTGCTATGTCATAGAAAAGGACTTAATTATATTTTTACATTTTTTCTAATCCCATCCATCCAAGAGTAACTACATTCTACAAATGAAATAAACAAAAATGACTAGAAGTTACACCACAGAATGGATATCATGACATTTTCAAATTTCAATTCCAAACCACATGTGACCACTAAGATTGAAAATATGAAACAGAAATCAAAAGAAGTGTACTTTTCTAATTGTCATAAGAACATGTAATCCTCTAAATGGAATATTTGACATATCCACTTATACACCATGGTCCACACCAAATTGCTCATTTTCTACCTTGCAAGAAGGGGAAATGTCTTTCCATAAGCACAAAAATATCACTTGTTGAAAATCACCTGAAAAAGGAGGTCTGATATCTGAGTCAAGGTGATCATTACAATGTCTTCTCTAGTGTACTCTTAAACTAATGTTGAAACATCTGCTTGCATTTCCTTTGTCACCGAAAAGATTTGATCCACCTTCCTCCATTTGCTTTAAAATTATAAATGTGCATAATTATTTGTGGAAATCGACAATGATAAACTCAACTCCAAGAATATACTTATCTAAAGATTCATTCCAAGAACATAGGTCTATGAGCACAAAGTTCAAACTAATAATAAATTTAAATTTAAAACCTTATAAAATTACAATGTCCCAACAACACTTTTGCATACCTTGGAATTGTTCCACGTAGGGATAAATTTATCAACAAAGACTTGTAATTTGTTCATGTCCCCACAAATACTTGTAAAAGGAAAATTATGGATTCTTCCCACCATTCTCATGAGCAGAGAAGTTTCCACAGATATAGTGCATAGACAGTCAACAAGGTGTTGCAAAGGCAAAAGAAAATAGGTATAGTTATTGTATTCAATAGCAAGTTATTCTTAGTAATTTTCCAAATAGCTAACCAAAAGATGGCCATTTGGAAGTAGAAAAATACATGCTCCAATCATATTTGGAAGTAGAAAAATTATATTCATAGGACTCTATGTAATTAGTTATATAATTAGTTTTATTATAAATCATTTTTTAAATGTTATATATTAACTCTATATTCAAAAAGCAATAAATTACATATATCTCTTACAATAAAATGTAAAGTGAAAATAACTTTTGTCATCCTTTGGCTTTTCAGAAAACCTTGCTCTCTTATCCTCTTCAGACACATAATAGTGTTTGGATGTATTTTGGTTTTTTTAGTGTTTTGGTTCTTAGCCGCTTTCTATTTTTAGTTGGTTGAAACTATGTGACAATGTATGGTCTTTGTTGGGAAGTATTTACTGGCCAACAAATTTGGTAGGTTTGAGGCTCATAAAATTTTGGAAAGCCAAGAAAAAATGGGAAGTGTTAGTGTCAGTCTTTGCAGCCTTCCTCTAGTCATCAAACATGCTCTTACAAAGTGATTTTAAGGTGTCAAGGTCAAATTTTGTCATTTCAGTGAGTCTTCAAGTAAAATTTGGTCACTAGGTATTAGGTCTAGGGTTTGCTTTTACTCCTTTCAAAGTTGTCCAAATGTCGGTCCATGTCACCATTCAGCTAAGTGTACCATCATTTAGAAGGTTTTCATCATCATGTCAGGTTCCAATGGGTCATTTTACACCTTGTTCACGCTTCAGTTGCACCTAGGTAAGGTTCATTTCCCTCTCCTAGGGTTTTGAGGGTAATTTCTCTTGGATAATCAAATCATCACTAAAACTTGTATCCTGATGTTCATACACCTTCTCCTATCCTTAATGTACCTTATTAAACACTTCCCATCATTGATATCTCTCAAATTCCTCATTTTCGCACAAACCCTAGTTTCTTGCTACAACTTGACAATTTTTTATGCTAGGCCTGTGTTTTTCCCTTTTGAACCTCTTCCCCTCACTCAATCTTTGAAATTCCACTTTATCATGTTTCCTAACATCCCTCCCTACTTCCAAAAATTTCCTCAAGAATTTAGAAGCCCCTTATCCCCTTCATTTCCCTTCATTTCGACAAATCCCCTGTTCCACACATCAGGGTAGGTTTTACTCAAATGATTCTTTTGAGTAAGGAAAGATGAATTTGGAAAAACAGGGAGAGGTTTTTGTCCAAAATCAGCCAAGGAAGAAAAACCTCCTTCACTTTTTACACAAGTGTCATGGTTTTAGAGAAATATCAAAAATATAGTTGCCTCAAGAGAATTGATGAACCTCTGAAGTGACCTTGGGAAAATCAAGATTTCTCCTAGCTTGGTTGGCCCAATGACTTTATTGTTGAGTCAATTGATAACTAGACACAACGAATTTTACAATGAGCTACCATGAGCTCAATGTGGAGTTGAGGAAGACCTTCAAAAGTTGACTGCAAAGCACTCTGCATTTAGGCAGCCTCATTTTGCACATTTTGACCAGTCTTGGGAGATTTAACTTTTGGCAGGGCAAACGAACTCCAAATTGACAAATTCAAGTTGTGTTGGAAAGTAGACTCAAGAATCTTTCCAAAAAGCTATTCCATGTCCAATTTGGACACTGGGAAGGCCTCTAAAAGTCTCCTTCAAAAATCACAATGCACCTAGGTTAGAGCGCGGTGCATTGAGCGAGCGCGACGCATTGGGTAGTGATTTACAGTGTATTTTTGTAACAGGCGCGACGCATTGAAGCAGCGTGGTGCATAGGACTTCAAGGCCTAAAATAATTCAAATATTCCTCCAAAGCTCCCAAAATTGTAAATTCCTCATTTCCCAAGTAAGTTCACACTCCAATATTCTCAACACATGAGTTTGTCTCAGTCTTCTTGGTGATTGAATAGGGAAATATTGAAACCCTAGTTCCTTGCAATTTGATGAAAAAACATTGCATATGGTTTATAAATTGCATTTTTTGCTGCTAAATCCCACTCCCATCATTCTCACTCACTCATTCCCTCACTCCCTCACTTCATTTTCTCCCTCCCTATTCATTTATATTTACCCTTTCCATATTCCCCATATCCCTAAACTACCAACCCTAAATCCTTAATCCCACTATCCAAAACCCTAATCACATATCCCTAATCCATAAATGTTATTCCCTAAACCCTTTCATTCCCTAAAACCCTATATCTAGCATCAAATCCTCCCCTCATCAGTCCTACTCATCCATGGAGCTCAAAAACATAAAGAAAAACCAACAAGCTGCTAAGAGGAGGAAAACCAAATTGACAACACTTGAAAGGGAAATGCAAGCTGATTGTGAATGTTGGCTCTAGGTGACAAACATGCACTTGGAAAAGATGTTGTAGAAATCTAACCAAGAGAAAAATATGTTGAGGAACATGGCATACCACTACTTGGTGAGAAACAAGGTGTGCTAAGCGAGAATTGGGACTTTGAAAGCCAAGTTGAGGAAAGCTTTGAGGAAGAGGAAAGAGAAATACAAGCTCAATATTTGGCTAAGGCTTCCTTAGCCCAACATAGCACTTGATTCAGGACACACAACCCAAATTTCAAGAAATTTGGGATACTTTTGGTCAATTTTGAAATTTTTGGCCTAAAAACAGGTTTTTCTGCCTGATGTGTCACGCCAATTGGTCTGCACTTTTGCTAGAGACCTCCTTTTGAGGTAAACTTAGCATTTTTAGTTTTTTTATGGAAAAATATGAATTCCCTCACATGGCCAAGAAATTTTGACAGGTTTTGAGCTTCCAAAAAGGTCAAAAACACCTCAAAAATGACCTTTCTGCCCCTTTTTGGACACATAGGAAGCATTGTTGGGAGAACTCAGTTTTGGAGGGTCAAATGAAGACCAAATTTAGAACTTCTACTTGTTCGGGAATGTAGACAGGTAGAAATTTCCAACAAGCCCACTTGGAGAAAATTTGGTGCACAGGAAGGCCTCTACAATCAGCTACAAAAAGGCGTTATGCATAGGGAAATCAGCACAGCGCATAGGGTGAAATTTGCTCATTTTGGCCAAAAAACTCTGTTTTTTCACCTAGTTTCTTCTCAGTTTGACTTTTCTCTTTCTAATAGTAAAACTCATGATG
The DNA here is from genome assembly GCA_000404065.3 of Pinus taeda. Taxonomy (NCBI): domain Eukaryota; kingdom Viridiplantae; phylum Streptophyta; class Pinopsida; order Pinales; family Pinaceae; genus Pinus; species Pinus taeda. Next base: position 346,686 of record APFE030562827.1, read on the forward strand.
TAATTTGATGGTAATTGATGTATTTTGATGTAAATATGTTAAATTTTCACTCATAGAGGTAGATTCATCATGAAAAGGTAGTTTGCAACTGAATGGATTAGTTTCCTAGTTTTTAGAGGCAAGTTGTTCCACTGCTTACTTTTTAGTTCTCAGTTTAGATCTTGTTGAAACAGATCCTAAACTTATTAACTTGACTCCTAAATGCTAGAATGAGTTGTTTGTTTCCTATATCTAGTACTTTTTAAGTCATTTGTAAAGGTTGGACTCTTGTGAATGCCTTGAGCATTATTGTACACTCATTTCAGTAATTTGGCAAAGGAAAAGACCAGGGTTTTCAAAACTTTATGGGATTCTTGTGGCAAATTGATTTGGTATTGTGTTTCCTTCTGTAATTGCAGGTTTACATGTGTTTTATGTATGCCATTATCTCTCTCTGTTCACTTCAACTAAATGAAACAAGGATAAAGGTAGAATTCATTGAATTGTAGTGCTCTACCTAGGGTTTTGTTTAGTTATTTATGTTTTTAGTTGTTTAATGATGATCCCTGAGACTTTCATGCCCTCTTAAACTCCTCACCATTCTAAAAGCTCTCCATCTCACTCAATTTGAAGTACTAAGCCATTTTCCTACCTTGCCCCATAGAGATCTCTACAAAACTGATTCCATTCCCCAGACCCAAATATACCTTTCACATTTGAGCGAGCAAAACCAAAATTAAATTTATTCAAACTCCTCAGCTCACATACCTAGCCTAAAATCAGTCTTCACATCAGTCATCTCAAGCTTTATTGGTCATATTTTTCTGAGAGAGCCCTCTCCCGACCTGGAAGGGCTAGCTAAGAGGTTAAGCATGGTTTGATGTTACCCTAGATCCTGCCTTTCTCAGCCTGAGGTAGATTTAGGCCATAACATGAAGTATTTAGTGGCCAAAAAATCCGCTAGGATTGAGGCTCATAGAATTTTGGAAAACCACAAACAAATATGCAAATTTCTTGAGAAATAGAAAAGTTAACTTAAAAAGAAATGTAAGTGAAAATATAAGAAAAAATTTAATGTAAATTAATTTGTTTTTCTTTGTATGATGATGATGACGTCCATTGAGATTATAATGATTAACTTGATGTGAAATTGTGTTATTTAATAACAACATCAAAATATTTTATTTATCGCTGAGAGTGAAATATTTTTTTATTATTAGTTTATTTTTGTTTTGACTTTTATGCTTATTAATATAATTTTGTTTTAGCTAATATATGTCAATTAAACATAGAAGAAATTACATATCTCTTTAATATTAAAAAGTAAATATTTTTTTCATTATTTTCAATTACTTAATCTCTATATGAAGTGGATGTAAAACTGTGGAAATTGAAGCATTTTATTTATGGACAATATTGATTTTTTTTGTATTATTTATTATTTTAATTGCAGTTGTAAGCATTATTTTATTAATTTTAAATGTGGTGACAACATCTCCTCATACTAGGTTGTAAAAAAACTCTCTTTGTGTGTGTGTTACGTATATATATATATAATATATATATATTTATATTATATATATATATATATATATTATATATATATATATATATATATATATATATATATATATATATATATATATTGTTATTAATAGTTTTTAAATGTTATATATTAACTCTATGTTAAATATGCAATAAATTACACATATTTCTTACAATAAAATGTAAATTGAAAATATAAGAAAATTTTTAATTTAAATTACCTTGTTATTTAATATGAACATTGAGATATGTCCACTTGGGGTAGCTTGCAATGGCAGTGGAAATGAAGTCTCATCGAAAAGAAAGTCTTCGATTCAAATATTGTGTTATCCCCCCGATCGGGGTGAGAATTTGGATATGATGAAGAAGTAGTCCTACCAAGGTTACAAAAAAAAAATATGAACATTGAAATATGTTACAAAACTATATTATTTAATATAAACATTGAAATTGTTTGATCAGAGTGCGATATAGTGCAGAATTCTTCTTAGGATTTGGGAAATGATTGATACGACCCTTGGTAAAGTTGAAAGGTAGCCACCTCCCAGGCGTCGCATGTGTGAGTGTGCTAGTGAGATGGAAGACAATGGTGGAATTTTAAATGTTGAAAAGACAAGATGCAGAGCTCATAAATTAGAAGTGGAATAGGAAGCTCTCCTCTTGCCCGCATTTTTCTATCCTGGTGTTGGGTTCTAAGGAAAATAGGCATATATTCGGCTCTCTAATTCATGTTGGTTTGACCGGGTTGGAAAAGTTGTGTTCAGACTATGTCCAATCCCTCCTAGTTGTTGGCATTAACATCCGAGTATGTTTTCTTCTCTTTTTTATTAAAAACCAAGTGCAATTTAACTCTTGTAGACCCCATGCTTATGGCCAAAATATAAATACTTCCAAAAAGACTCTGATGGAAAATTTGAACTAAAGAATTTGATTTATATGTCCAATTTAAAAAATAGGAAAGCCAACTACCACATAAACATTCAAAATAAAATGCACTTCATGTGTTAGACGTTGCTCTGGTGTAAATATGTTGACTTGAGTGACCAAAAACCATCCTAATTGAAGCTCATTCCATTGGATCCTTGATATCCTTTCTAGAAAGCGAACAATTAATCTAAAAATTCAAGGAAAATGTTAACATTAATTAGAAGAACCACATACTTATCCGCAAAACATATTCATGAAAAAGGAACCACCTCTTCTTTATTTTCATGATTAAATGGACCAACTTGAGAGGAACCACAATAGAAGGCATCCAACACAAGTGTTGAGGTAAGGGGTACCCTTATCTCCAAATTGTATATATGTGTTGAGGTAAGGGGTACATATTGTTATATAGGTATATAATTATATTGTTTTTATGGAGGAAATACCAAATTAATGTTTGAATGAAACACAACTACAAAAAGATGAATGGCTAGTGAAAGAAACTTACACCAAAAAGTAGGTAGCAAAAGAAGGTTGAGTTATCCCGAACATTCACCATTTGAACTATTCACTAGACCTAAAACCAAAAAATACAAAATTAACATCAAATTCATACAAACAAATCAACAAAAATACAACCAATAATTATTTATAAATGATCCAACATATGGAAAGACATAAGGAAAGAGAAAGTATAATGTTTTGAAAATCAACCTTGTTCAAATTTTTCACAAAAAAAAAAAAATGTAATCAATCTCTTCTAATTTGTGTTTATCATTCCTAGCATTGTATGATAAGTTTTTGATTACTATAAGAAATTCAAGTTGTACAAAAGCATGATCTGTCAAATCATACTTATACATGTGTTTCCCCTTTATTCTACTATACCAACATAATTGAATATCAATGCCTTCTAATATATCCAAAAGGTCATGTTATTATGGTAATCAAACACCCTATTACCATCCTTCTTCCTTATTCTTTTAACCCTTCCAATGTACCATGTTCCACAAGAAACGCCTTGTTTTGTACTTTGAGGAACACCTTTTCTTGCAGTGCATTTAGTGGGGGGAATTGAGTTGCTTTCAAACAACACCCCACAATATGATCCAATTCCAAAGCCAATTGTAACACCCTTTTGTGGAGCCTTCCCATATAACCTAAAGTAGACCACATTTCTCACTTTCTTCAACCTATCTTTGGATAATGTCAGATTTCCATTCAACTAGCTAACCAAACATGCTTTAAACATGTCCTTACCATCAAAATCCACAACTGGCTTTATCATTTTGCTCACATTTTCATCAAGGGAATCTAAAATTTCATCCAAGTTGCGTCTCCACTCACTTTACATTATTTGCAATTCACTTTCATTGTGTACTGATGATGATGAAGATTGGAATATAGATTTGGAACAACTCAGTGGAGAATCATCAACTACTTCATCCACAATTTGGAATTTTGTATAATTTTGATCCTATTTCCATGGTTTAACCTACCAAGAAGATTGAGTGTAATTTTTAGGTTGCATTCCAAGAGTTGATCAAATGTCTTGCGCATCCTTCAATCCGGTATTAAGGGATTCTATAATTTTAGAGTTTATGGATATTGGATCATATTGCGACAATATATCAATGTTTTGTATTATTCCTTGGTGCAATCTATTCCAAATTCTTCTTGCTTTTTATAATATTTATTAAAATGAAACCCTTGGGGATTTGATTCTACTTTAGCAACACTATTAAGGGTTCCAACAACATGAACTGTCCCCTTTCTGTTAGGTCTTAGGGTTTTTCCCTCTCCTTTTTGATGGTTTTCGGCGGTTGGTCCCTTTGTTCCTTGGATTTCTTCCCCATTATTCCTAGCATCCCTTATGCTTTAGTTTGGTTGGTCATATAATTATATGTCATATGAGTCATTAGTAGGTTTTGAGTTAATTTCGAACCAATGATTGTATTATCCTTATTTCCTTTTAGGGTTTCATTTAATCAAGAATTTTATAATTAGAATATTGATATTCATGAAATAGTTAATTTGGATTTTTACTTGTAGGATTGGAAATAATAATTACTACATACTATTAGTATCTTTATCTTATTTCATGGATTTAAATGTAACAATATAATTATTTTATGATTGGATGAAGAAATTATTAAATGAATATAGATTACTTAATAAATTATAAAATTAATTATAAAATTATACCTTGATAGAGGATATAATTCATTAGTTTGGCTTCAAATGGACCTTAGATTTAAATGATAAATAAATAGTATTATTAAATAAATATATGATGTACCAATATTATTTTAGTTTGAGTTAGTTCGTTTTTTGGTACATATACATACATTTATTAATAAACAAGCTATTAACAAATAATACTTTAGTTATAGAATTTACCTAATTTAACTAGTTTCTAAGAATAATAGTAATTTAATATATCTAGAATATTATTTGTAATAATATTATTGGAATAATAAATTATTTAATTATTTATAATATAAATATTAATTAATTATAAATACATTAGTGGCATTAAGATGAATGATAACTTATATAAAAATAATATTATTATTATAAATGAATATATGATATACAGGATATTATTTTAAATGAATTAGTTAGGTTTTGAATTTATTAATATACTAGTACAAGTAACAAATGAATATTTTATTATATAAATTACCAAATTTAACTATTTCTTAGAATAAAAATAATTAAATAATATTATTGGTCTGACTTGGGTCATTAGGTCAAAATTAGCCGTTGGCAATATAGCCGTTGGAGTCTCTGCACATACTTTTTAAACAGGCTAAGCTAGATTTGATCTTCAACTTGTCCTGACGATGAACCACACTGGTTGGTTCGAAATGCGTCGACAAAAGAATACTTATGTGATTTCGCCGAAGATTCTCTAAACAATGTTATGGATCACAGAAGTCTAAATTCCTTAACATGAAGCAAGTCCGTGAAATCATAGGCCCTCTCCACTCCAACTATCCCACCAACTTTACTAAAGAATTTCTCACTTACATCTGACCCAGATAGGGGAAAAACACATGGAAAGTTGAGTAATTATCTCAAAACAACTCATAAACAAAACTACAAAATGGCAAGAAATTTTCTCATATTGATATGCCTCTTTGTTGATGAAATTTATGTGAAGAAATGATGAACTTGTGAAGCATTTTGTACCCTTTCCCAAAGGCTCAAACTATGAGACACAAATATGTCAATGTAGTCAGCAACAATCAATAGATAAGTCTCTATAGCTAGTTTCATCTCTAAATTTCCACTTGGTTTACTTCTCAACTCTTTCAAACACCTTTGAACATTCCTTGAAGCAATGCATTGTGTGGAACCCCAATTTTGTCGATCCATCCTCTCTATATTTTCACCCTAAATCTTGTGATCATCCACTTCAAAAGTGTGATAAACCATTCTGACATGACCAAAACCTATGTACTCATTTCCTAAAACCAATTATCGTCGACAACTAAACAAAGGATTCACTATATTTTTTCCGTTGTGGATGTAATCTTGGTCATGTAATATTGTTACATTGCAACCATTGTACAACCCAGTTAGCCCCCACCCTTCCCAAGGAATTTGATCACGAAGACCTGATGTTGAAGAATGATCCTTCAACATAATTTGTCTCCTTCTACTATCCCCATCCGAGGAATGACCAATAATAGGTCCCAAATTGCTTTCCATGTGTTTCTTCCACATATATTCTACCTTTTCCCATTGTTGATAAACAAAATTTTCATTGAACCTTTTGCATCTTGGATGAACAACCACAACCAAACGAGGAAGCTTTGCATGTAAAGGGTTATCAATAATAACACATGCATAGTGACCAATAACATTGTTCTTAAAAGAAAATGTTATAATATCATAGCTTACAACTCCATCGCTAACTCTCACCAAGAAATGTGATTGGAATTGATTTTCTTCTTTCGTACCACAAAACCCCACCAATGTATCACCTTTTTCTACTCGCCTAACATATTATTTCACAATTGTTTCATATTTAGAAAGCAATACAATAATTGGGCCATCTATAACATTCTTGGATTTATAAGAAACGTAAACTTTTCCAACTACCTCAAAAATGTGCTCGTTCTCCACTAGGATATATGCTAATGACCTTCTAACTTTCCTTAAAGTTGTAGATATTGAAGGACCATCTAGATTCAAGCTAATAAAGCTATGTAATCTAGGACCTCCCCATAACTTGCTCATACCATAAATGGATTTTGTGGATGTACTATACCTTCTCCCTGTTTTTGCATGCATCAAGTTATGAAAGATATCCCTAACAAATTCCCAAACTGCATCTTTACCTTGTAATTTTCCTTGCTTATGTGCCTCACACACATCCTTGCAAAACCTAAAGACATTCTTCCTTTCTTTCAATTCAAACAACTTTTCCTTTAGGGGTCTCATTCTAATAGGGAGTGTAGCACTCCCGCTAAAGAGATCACATTGTTGATCTATGGTTAGCATTTGTAACCCTTGCAACATTCTTCAGTTCATTTTGAGTCAAATAGTCTGGTCTTCTACGTTTTTCTATATCTTGTTCACTTATTTTATTGGTGCACATTGATTCACAATATAATCGCATCTTGAAGTTGTTAGGTTCCTATACCAATAAGAGTCATAATTTTTTAATGGTTGAGATTAAACCTATAATATGTACATACCTTTGCTTTATGCAAATGTTTTCCATATTCAAAAAATTAAAAAATGTAAAGAGGGTATGTCCTAAAAGAAAAATCAAAGGACAAAAAGAATAAAAAAGGGTCAAAAAAGATGAAAAAATGAACCCCAAGAAAATAAAAGACCATGAAAGTGTCCAAGTCAAAATGCCACTCCTAGTTACTTTTGATGCAGAATAAATGATTGTGTGTAGCTTGTTTTCTTTGCCACAATCCATGATAGTCAAAATGTTTAAACTTGACTATTTCATGTTTTCAATTTTATGCTTATAGATAGAGAATAAAATTTGACCAAACTGTTTAATCTTGTCAAATAATTAGATTAGGTAGAGTGAATAAAAGGAGCTCAACTATTTAATCTAAGCCCTTGGATGTAATAAGGTTAGACTTAGTTAGATTACTATTGTATAAGAAAAGAAAATGTTTTAATAAGGGTTTGCCAGCTTAAGTCCACTCTAATAAAGAGAAGTGAAAATGGTAGTATGAGTAGGTGGGTAAGTAGAAAAAAGGTTGCAGAATTGTCATGATTGTTAGATAAAATCATATTGATCACCTTCATCATCAAAGTTCTAAGTATGAATGAAAATTGGACATGCATCAAGTCCACAAAGTCAAAGTGATTAACATCCCTCACTCATTACACCTTTCACTTAACTAATTTCCAATAAAAAGCCTTGAGTACACAAAATCTTAAGTCAAAGGGGCTTAGATAATTTCTCTGACTTCTAGAGGGACCAGACCCTCAACCCAATGGCTTATAGGTCTTAAGCACTAAAAGTCCCCTCATGAACATACACCCCCTTCAATTAACTCATAGTCCCAAACAAATCCCTTTTTCTAAGAAAAAAACCATTTTCCTAAGGAAAAATAAATTTCCCCTAATAAACCCCTTTTTCTAAGGATAAAACCTTGCTATCCTAAGAGAAGTGACCATCCCCCATGAAATAGACCCATTTTCTCAAAAAACCCCAAAAAAAAAAACTTTAAGCCTAAGTATAATGTGTTTATGACAATGGAAAATGAATGAAATAAATTACACTTTAGCGCTTTTTCATTATCATATTAACTTCTAACCTTCATATGTATTAAATCCTGAAAAAGGCAATAAACGCTTTCCTCATATAGTTATAAAATAAATCCCTATGTATCAATACCCTGCCCCCAAAAGGTTTGAAACATAAAGTTTATAAAACCTCTACCCTGATGCCCTAGCCCCACCATAATCTATTCATTTAATCTAACCTGCCACGCTTAATCATGGGTCAGGCCCATCCGTTACACTCCATACAAACTCCCCACCCCGATCACCGTGTGATTGGCTCCCCGTTAATCCAACAGTGGTCATACATATCGGGCGGCCTCCATCACTCGAGCTTTACCCACCCGATATGGGTTGTTTTCTTTTGGGTCCTAATGCTACGTGGCACCCAATGAGTGGCATCGGGTGGCCTCCCCCCGAAACCACTTCAGCCACAAAAGCGGTGTGATCAAACCTGCTTACTGCCTCCCACTAGACGACAAAAAGCCACATCTCCTGCTAAAATCCAAATGTTTTTTTCCCCATGTGCCTGCCAATGGTTAACTTTGCCAATAAAACTAAAAAACTCATTATTTTTTGTTTTATCGTGAAAGAGCACTTCAGACCTCCATGCACGTGATAGACTACGTTCAACTGCCAACCCAAGTCCAACTGCCAACCTGCAGAAGCCATTGAACTTCCAGTCGACCCTCGAGTTCAAATAAACCTCCTAAAACCATGCACAGTTTCCCGTCGACCCGTTAGAGCCAAAAATTCCATGTATTTAACCAAATACACCGAGAAACCCTGTCTCATTCCTAAACCTGTTACTCAATTGCTTGAAATTATTAAGTAATTAAGTGAAATAACTCCACAACAACCCAAAACTACTATGTAATTGAACCAAATTGTCCCAATTTGACTAAAAACCCTTTTCCCCATTCTTAAATCCACAAGAACTAAGTGTTACACAAAAATATCATCACCCTGATTATTTGCAGTCGGTGTAGGCCTATCATCACCTATACCAGCTTCCTAAGCAAGTCTTAAACCTCAGCTCTTCAAAACAAGCTTGAGAAAAGAGAAAAAGACATCAAAAAAGCAATTGGTTCCGCACTTTCTCTTACTTTTGCCTGCGGGCCCGCACCTTTTGTTCAAGGTTATCTGCGTACTTATACGCTCTATATGTAAAGGGGAGGGTGCGTACCCCTGTAAAAGTCAAAAGGCGCAATCTTTATCTTGAAAAAATCATCTTGGGTTAATTCTAGAGTTTTCTAGAAGCATTTGTTACGTGGATTGTTCGCTCCAAGTGGTTCATGCATCCCATCATAGGAGGAACTAATCCTTTGTTGAGAGGAGCTATCCCTTTGAAGGAGGACTCTATCCATTTGAAGGAGGAGCTAGTAACTGATCTCCATTGCACTATAAATTGAGGCATTGGGTCAGTGGCCAGAGAGGTGAGAAGCTGAACTTTTGAGGGTAAATGCTAGTGAAATCAAGACTTCCTATTTGAGCTTAAGAGGAGAGATCACATACCTTTTTTGCCCCATTAGGGAGTGAGTGAAGCTTGTCAAAGTAGAGGAGACTTCTTGTTGGACCCTGGAAGGAGCTTGTACAACGTCAAGGCAAAGGTTGTAAAGTTCTTCTTTTTGAATTAATACAATCAAGCTCATTTTTCTCAACAAGTATCTTATGCTATTTGTTTCATGGACTCCTTGACTTTCAATGTTAAATATGTTTTATAATATTGGATATTCAGGTGTTATTTAATTGTTTGCCTTGTTTGTGCTTGCAGGTTTGTGACGAAGGAACTTACTTGGATCAAAGGAGCGAAGGCATCTCCAAACTTGCATTGGACATGAGGTAGGCCCTTAAACACATTTGTTTACCATTACTTATAAAGCGCATTTAGAGAAAGATAGTGTCTGGTTGGTTTGTTTGTCATTAGGTCTTCATTAGATTCTAGGAAGGTCTGTCTTGTCCGCAAGATCGACTAATTCCGCGTGACAAAATGGCGACTCCACTGGGGACTTGATTGTTTTCCTCGATTTTCTTTAACTTGAGAAACTTGTCTTTTTGTTTCTGTTTTTGGCTTGTTGTGTGTGGCTTTGGGTAGACTTAGTTGATTTAGCTTTGTTTTTTCTTTTTCATTATTTTAGTTGAAGTCCGCAGTCTACACTTACATCACAGTGCATACCTGTACGCACTATGTCTTCGTGCACAGAGCGTACCCGCACCTGGGTAAGCTCTCCACCTACGTACCCTGCTAAATTTTTGAAAATTTTGACTTTTTCTCTTTCAGTTAGTTTTGTTTTGTTTTTCTAGTGGTTGTCCTCTACCCATACCTGCATGTGACTGGTTGAAATCTTTACTTGGTTTAATTTCATTAGCATTAGGGTTTTAGGTGAAATTCCTAGAAGTTTTGCTTGTTGGGTTTGTTTTTCGATTTGGTTGTGTAGTGGCTCTGAACTTAGAGGCTGTAGGGACTTCAGATCACCTTAATGTCTACCAGTCTTCTTGAGAGTCTGACCATTTTTGAAATCTCCCCTTGTTGAGAAATCCGCTTTGAGTTTTCTCTTTACAAAACTTCGATAAGCTTGGGATTCAAAGTGTGGATTTTCATTTTTAAAAAGAGGAATACAAAATTGGTTGTTCTTGACTTTTTTGTGATTCTGAACAAATTAGTCCTTGGTTTCCTTGTGACCAAGTAAAACATCCTCAAAAAGACTATTTGTGAGCTTTTTACTTCAAATAGGGTTTTTTGTTAGTTCGTAGATCTTAAGTTTGCTTTATTAAATAGTTTTCTCAAAGATTTGCTTTAGTTATAGTTTTAAATGTTTTTTAAGAAAAATGAAAGGTCTCTTTTGAAAAAACTCGTTCTTAGTAACATTTGAGTTTTCGAATGAAAAGAGAAATTCTTGTGAAAATAATTAGTTGTCTCGTTTTTGAGTGCATTGAAACGAATACTCTTCTCTTGATTTGATCATTAAAGAAAGATTTTTTTTTTAAGTATTTGCATCTTCCAACTCTTTCTTAACTAGAACTTCATTGAAGAGAAATTATTAGTTAGTCATCTTAAGTGCATCTTTATAGTGATTTTGTGTCGAGTCTTTACACCATAAGTTTCATCTCCATCACCTTTTGACTTAATCAAAAGCTACTAAAAATCACGCTTAATATAAAATTAATCTAGCAAAATTTTTGTTTCTAGGGCTCTGATACACCAATTTAGCTTAGGCTAGTATCTTGGAGTAGGGAGTAATTAACTCTCCAAGATAAGTAAAACAAACAAGTAGCTTTATCTTGCAATAGGAGAAATCCAATTGTTACATTTATACTCTAGGAAAGCTCCTCTTAAAGGAGAAGCACGAGATCGTGTCCGAACCAGTGTGGGAATCAATCCTTCCTTATTGGGAACGACGCCAGATATTCACGTATTACAAATAGTAAACCTCGGATTATTGTCGAGGAGCCTGGGGTCACTTGTTGGTAAACCTCGGTTTATTTCGAGGAGCCTTCAAGGGGATTGAGCTGCTACTCTACCCTTGTGTGCGTAGGGATCGTAGACTGTTTCCCCCAGGTGTATTTGTTTCTGTTGGTAACCTTAAGTGTACATATTCTCTAGATTCTTTCCTAAGGTGACGTGGCGGGAAAGACTCCCACTGTACCTGGAGCAGACGTCAGCTAGACTGCACTTGGATTTCTGGGGGTTCTCTTCACTCGAGATGGTTAAGTGGAGAAACTTGGTCCAGTCTATTCATTAAGCAGGTTGACGGGGTAACTGTTCCAACCGCTATTTCTGTATCGAACTCTGCGACGTTGGATTTCATCACCAACTAGTGTTTTCGGTCCGGAAAGTTACTGTTTGTGTGTGTTTGATCTCTTAGATTCTTTAGGCGTGTGCTTCAAATTGTTTTGGTTCTTTAGAGACTTTAGGTGATTTTCATTGAGATTTTACTTTGTTTGCGTGTGAAGTAGTTAAAAGTTTTTAGCTGTGGCTGAATTACCGAGACATTCCCGTAGACTTCGGGGCCAATCCCCTGAG
>APFE030562827.1:358933-383541 GCA_000404065.3 Pinus taeda
GAAATTGCAGAAATAAAAATCAGCAGTAATAAACAGCCATTAAAACACATTAAAACACTGATATTTTTGGTCAACGTGACCTTGGAAAAACCCCCTACAACTCTTGGGAAAAACAAGTTTGAGAGCTCTTCTTTATTTCTAAAAAATGTCTTTTTACAGCAAAAAAATTTTAGCAAAAAATTACAGCAAAATAAATTTTTTCAGCAAGCAAACTTATCCGTTTTCAGCCCAACGGACCACCTGGAAACTTCTCAGTTTTCAGCAAAAAAATCAGTTTTTTCTGCTTGTTCTTGCTGTTGTTCTGCTTGTATTTCTGTTGTTCTGATTTTGCTGAAGAGTTGCCTAGTATGTGTGCCAAACTGCTGCCTCTTTCTCCTTCTTGTCCAGAAATCTCCCTTGCTCTCTTGCTCTCCTTCTCCCAATCTGCTCATGAAAGAATGAATGATCTTTTCCTCCTTTCCTCCTTTAATATAACTCCAAGTGACTTTTGGGTGATCCAAGTGACTTTTGGGTGATCTCTAAATCCAATGGCTGAAATAGATTTAGATCAATGGCTGAGATTAAATGCACATTTAAATCTCACTTTCTATTTTTTAATTCACCCCACTTTAATAAAGACCCACTTAGTCATTTATTTCCAAAGTCACTTTTCCTTTCTAATTTTACATTAACTTTATTAAAGTCACTTTAAAATTAGACTTTAGTAACTTTATCACTTAAAGTCACTTTTAAATTAGATTTTAACTTTATAAAAAATTATAAAGTCACTTTAGGAGAAAAATTAAAATCTTTTGGACACTTTTCCCTAGGCCAAAGATCAAAGCCTAAGGGAACCACCTGTCCTCCGGTACCAAATTTCAACAGAGGGTGGCATTGGTCATGGAGCTCTGACCTTGGATACACACCTAGATCCTTGGGTTGATGGTTAGCAATGGCATTGGTCATGGAGCTCTGACCTTGGATACACACCTAGATCCTTGGGTTGATGGTTAGCAAGTAAGCCTGATGGTACCTAGACTGGCTGAAAGCTTTAGTTCATCTTAGCCCCACACCAGATAGATTGTCCTAGTCAAGAATCTAGTCTGTGGCACCTTGTGTGCCGAAGTTCTTCATAGTTCTTGTGTTTTGAGATCTTCCTTGTACTTGTATATCCATGTATGATTTATGAATACCTCCCTAGTTAAGAGGGAGTGTTGAAGAATGTAACTAGGTTCGGTCTTCATATTTATATTTGAGTCAAAGAATGAAAAATATATTATTATTATTATTATGACTTATTAAAGCATGAGTTTCATGCTTGGGTCATCATGTTTTAGGTCAAATTCCCCATTGAGGACTTCTAGGATTTATTCTGAGTCATTAGAGTCATTATCCGTTTAAAGAGACCCTTCTCGGGCTTTTGAATCATGTAAAAAGGTTTATTATTCAGTCAAATTAGGTACTTGACACCTCCACGCCAAGTCGGCCTTAAGAAGATCATGTCGGCCTCAATTTGGGTAATTCGACCTCACCTAAAGCCTATATAACAAGCAGTTCGATTTCATTTGGAGACATGAACTCAAGTAGTTCGATCTATCTCAAGGAAGTGCAAAAAGTGCGAAGTTCAAGTTGAAGAAGGACGAAATACAATTTGAAGTTTTGGGCTATCTCTTTCTCTCTCTTAAGCGAAGTTACTGGGCTAGTTGCTGGATCGAAGTTATACTACTAGAGGGGTCAAAGTTTTGGAAGTGTTGGGTTGAAGATTCTACTGTTGGAAGGTTGAAATTCTGGATTTGCTGGGTCGAAGTACTGCTGCTGCAAGGTTGAAAATCTAGGTCGAAGTTGCTGGAAGGAGAGGCTGCTTGGTGGTTGGAGGAGGTTCATGTCTAGGTCGAAGAGTCTTGGATTATCTCATCTTAACTATTGAAGGAAGAAGTTCGTTTGGGTTTTCCCCTAGATAGGGGTTTTGCCCTGGTAGAGTGCCTTCATCTTGTGTCTCTTGTTCTTGTCATCTTCATACACATATAATTTGGTAATTGCTTGATGAAAGATAATATAACAAAGATATAAAAGAAGCTAATATAATTCACAAGTAATTATCAAGAAAGAGAAATCTAACCCTAACTCTACTAGCATTGATTTGTCAAGAAGTAAAAGGATGAAAATGAAAGATAATGAAGAATGTCACTTTTACTTTAAGAATTTAACATTATCATGAACTACTTATCAACACTAAGTCCATATGCTTGAAGATTAGGCTGCCCCACTCAATTTTTTTTGTTTCCAATCTTCAATAGCTCCCTCTATCACTCCTAAATAGGCAAGGAGCAGAATTTTTTTAGGAAGCACAAGGACTGAATTTCGGGAGCGCGCTCCTGTGGTTTTTCCCGATGCACTTCCGCTCCCTCGTAACCCTGTATTGGTGACTAGTCCTTGTTGTGGAGATGCCACTTTGGGACAATGAAGGATTGTTCATGGATATCTTGTGAGTAATTTTGTTGAATATCTTTTAATGATTATTGCATGCAATATATTTGCTAGGGTTTTCTATGTTGTTCAATTGCATATCTTTATATGAAATTTTAGTGAAATAGTCTATGCTTTAATTGGAGAAACTTAGTCATCCCTTGAGAAGATCCTAGAGAGGTTTTCTCTTGATTTTATTCCCTCATTGAGTGATAACTAGGGTTTTGAAAGTGGATTTTACTCCCTTTTAGGGTTTGATATCTCCATAATAATTCTTCCCTTAGATCCCATCACCCAAGAAGTAGGTTTGGATTCCACATAGATGATTAAATATCATTACAACCTTACAGTTCCTCTCTTTTTATCGATTTCCGCGCTTGAAGGCAAGCTGCTAGGGCTAGGGCATTGGGCCGAAATCAACTAGTGTCAAGTCGTTGGCTTGTTTTAAGGCTTTTCTTATGGATTGAACCTTATAGCATCGAAATCTTCCTCTTTCCATGGGGGGCTGACATCATTAACCTTGTTCAATTTTGCCCCAGGAAACCCTAGTTTTGCATTAAGGCTTCAACTAAGGGCTTGTGGTTCCTTTTGTTGATCATACCTATTTTTTACAAGCCTTTTCTTGGTCTTATATACCTATGTAAGCCATTCTTGTTGCATATTCCTCAAACCCTAGGCTATAAGTACCCTTGATATGATTTTTTGGAGAGCACACTATTCCTTGTTTCATTGGATTGAGCCTTGTTCTTAGTTTGTTTGCCCTTCTTGAGCTTATCCCAATTGTCACCTTTGAGCTATTGCCTTAGAATATCTATTAGGTGACCAATACCATGAAGCCTTCACCTCAATGTTGTCCCTTGGTCCAGTTCTTGTCTTGTGAGCCCTCTCACAAGCCCTGTTAGATTTTGAGGCAACACAACTCACACACACACAACACAAGCATGTTGTACCAATCTACACGTGCTGTATGGACATTGAAATGTGATGTACATACATTGAAACGTGTGGTTTGGTGCCTAAAACATGTTCCAAAAATGCGAAACATGTTTAAGCCAGGCTAAAATACATTTTAGGATTGTTTCAACAGCGTTTTGGAGTTTTTGTACCGAAATGCAGTTGCTAGGGCAGAGGTCCCGCATATCATGCAACTTAGTTTTAAAAAGATGGTATTAGGTCATATTTGATTTCTCAAAGCTCTTTAAAACCTTGGTTGTCCATTATGTGAACATATATGAATGATTAACCTCTCATCATGAAATCTAGTTGTTTGAGTACTAGTCCTAGAAGCCCCTGGTGTTACCTTGTTTTGCCAATATTTTTGCTGAATAGAAATGGGTTAGGCCTACATATTCAAAATCTGTATGATGTGTCCATATTAATTTTGAAGCTAAGTCCCAATCAATGCAAATCCTTTCAAAATTCTAGTGAAGTGCCTTCATGACTAATTTCCAAGCTTGCTATATCATATTGTGTTCTCCCAATATTAGAATTGTGAAGGTCTCAGCACTATTGATAACATAGGATACATTGAACTTACTCTCTATGTTTGCAGCGTGTGTAGCCATTTGTATGTTGAGAAATCAATAGGGAAACAATTAGGGTGATTTCTCTTTACTTGATTATTGCTTGTGAATGTATGTTGATTTCTTATTTCTTTTATGATGTTCTTTTCATCAAACAATTACTAAAACCATAAACCATGAAGATCACAAAAGTAAAATCTTTTCTTCTTATAGAATTAGATCAAATTGAGAAATCCAAGACCCAAAATCCAAGACCAAGACCTCCCACAAGACCCAAGTCAGTCGTCCTTGCAAACTCTTCCAACAAGTCAAAGTCAGCTCAATTCAACGATAGACAAAGCTTTCCAAATTTGGTCAATCTTTTAATTTTTGGCCCCTTTAATAGATTTTCGGCCTTGCAACACTTTTGAAACATTTCGGTCCTTGTAGAAGACTTGTACCTTCGCACGTGTTAGAGAATTCTTCCTTCTTTTGACTTTAGCTCTTTTACTTTGCTTTGCTAGTTTTTTCCCTGTTTGGCACAAAAGTCGAACTGCACTGTATATATACCTGTCGAGGAGGTCGAATAGGTCCCTTACGGGGCCGACTTGTCCAGGTAGGGCTGAGTTGGTCTCGTGGGGACAAAATTGACAATTTTGACTCAAATAAAATTCTTTTTGTTGCTTCTTTCAAAAGTCCAAATAGAACTTTACTCCAGTACAATAAATTGACTTATGACAAATATTCTTTTGACTCAATAAAGTTATAAACACTAGGAGCATGAAGAACATGCTTGACCTAAATAACAACTTGACTTGAGCATGAAACCCATGCTTGAAAAATAGAATTTCTTTTTCTTCTTTTGCTTTTTACATGAAATATACAATGACACAAGTACAATGCTAATTATGAGGACCGAACCTAGTTACATTTTTCAACATTGTATATGATGTCAAACAAGATTGCCTTGGTGTAGTCCATGTGTATCTCTTTCAATGCATTTAGCGACAAGTACAACCTGTTGTCACACATAATGTCTAGGCACCGTGACAATGGCTAAGATATGGGGCTGTCACACTGATCCCTAATCTCTCTGTTTTAGTTGTCTCCCAATAACAGACTAAGGGGGGTAGACCCTATGGAAATGGAATGAGGGAAGATTAGTTGAGAACCAACCAATCTGGGAGACACAACTAAGAAACCTATACTTGTTTAAATTGCGCAAGGTTTTGAAGGATTCAATTTGATTTGAGGAAAATGATACCAGTGCCTTGTGGAGTCAACTATATTGCGAGGGAAATAAAGTCCAAGTAAAGGATGGGAAATTGCTGCTGAATGATTCAACTATCTTATATGCAAATGAAAAACTTAGAGCTATGTGAAATGCAGGGATTTGGTTAATTTTAGTTAAAATGTCTGTTCTAAGTTTGACCCCTTAATGTTTCTATCGACCAAGCTTATGCTTGGAAGTACAATTTTAATATGCAAGTACTAGCTTAGTATGCAAATGCAAAGTGAAATGATGTAATGGCGGAAAAAAGGGCCTAAAGTTATTTATGAAATATGTCTTGAGTGTTTTTTAACTTAAGGCTCAAAAAATTTATCTTAATGTGAAAGCAAATACTTATACCAGCAGTGTAAAATGTAAAATTTGCACAAGTAGTTACTGAAATGTACGATAGCAAACCAATGTAAAATGTTGGAAATAAAACACTTCATATTCAGAGATCCATTTGTGTGAAGTACTCAATCAAAGATCATTGGATGCATAAGTAAAACTAGATTAGTCCTACTTGCATGAGCATGTAAAAACAAATGTATTTTAGAAATTAAACTAAGTGTTTTAAATTCAGATTACATCAATGAAATATCAGTCTAGTAATTTTCTCTTAAAACAAATGTCAATGCCAACAATATATTTTAAACTAGGGGTCCTATTACCATGCAATATTAAGATTTTTTGTATGTATAAGAACAGAAACTTCAAATGACAACTGCTTACTAATAATTCAGATAATTTCTGAGTTTTACTATATTTGGTTTAGTGATGTATTTGATCTAAAAAACTCAGAAATAAATTATTGAAAAGTAGTGAAATAACATTCATAAATTAACATGCAAAAGGTTACCGAAGATAACTTCTATTTCTAAAATGTACAACAGTCAGAGATGTAAATTAAATTTGCTGCTAAACTTCAGTTAATTGAAAATTTATGCCAGTGTTAGCCTTGCTTTCAATCAAATGAAAGAAATGAGGAAATGTTTAGAAGATGTGCAGTTGTCATCCCTTAGGGGCTTGAAGAGTCTTGGAGACACGCTGCCCAAGTCATTGAAGATTTTTAACCCAATTTTTTTTTTTAGAAAATTTTGTTAAATTTTTTAGGAAAAATTAGTGAGAAAATTTTGGTGAAGAGAGGCTTAAGGGTGGAATTCCTTGAGGCTGAGAGATGGAGCTGAAAGGAGGATGAGATAGAGGAGAGGGAGGCCGAGAAGAGGGGACAGGGAAGGCCGTAACACTTAAAGGGAAAGCCAAGAATGAGGGCCGAGAGGGAGGAGGCCATAAGTCAGCAAGGGAGAGATGGAGTGAGGAGGGGCCGCGAGGAGATGAGGGAGGTGGCCGAGAGGAAGAAGGGGCTGCTGTGAGGGAGAGGTGAGGGCCGAGGGTGAGAGGGAGGAGGGCCGAGGGTGAGGGAGATAGGTAGGCCGAGAAGGGAGGAAAGGAAAGGGAATGGAGGTCGAAAGGTGAGGGAGAGCAGGGAGGCAGTGAAGCAAACCATAAGGGAGTAGGCTGAGAGGGGAGCAGGTCGAGGATGAGGGGGCCATAAGGCAGGTCGAGAGGAGAAGAGGGGATGCCAAAAATGGATGTATAAGGGAGACCGAGAAGCAAGGCCGAGATAGAGAAGAAAGGAGGTTGAGAAGGAGCTGAAGATGGCTAGCACAGGGATTGTGGGCAGGAGATGAATTTGCCCACAATCCTTTTGCAATTTCTCTTCAACTTGCAAACAAAATGGAGATGCCCTTCGAGGCCTAGATTTGTCTCCAGAATCCACAAAAATCGCCTGCAATCTTCGAATCTGTCCATGCGCAAACAAAAGATAGCAAACCCCCAAACATGTATATACAAAAATACGAAATTCCCAAAACCCCAATGAATTAAAAAATTTGATATTTACAAATCTACAATAATATATTCTATAGTTCTAGCAGATCTGCAGCTCAAAGCCCTCTATTAGCCAGATGTAAATAATTTTGCATAAGTTTGTAAATAAACTGGATTTTTTTTAAAGAGGCACAAGCCCAAGAAAAACCCCGCAAGTAAAATATTTTATAAAATGACTTTAGAAATTAAAAAAAAAAATGGGCTCTTTAGATTCTGTAAACTAAGAGTCAGTTGGTCCAGCTGAGGACTTCCCCAAATGCCCAAATCCTAAATGATAACTTCTGTACACTTAGATTTGATTGTTAGATTGATAGAGATTCAAAATGATGATAAAATCATCAAGAAATAGAGATACTTGTTATTTCTATCAAATCAAAATGATATTTTTAAAAACCAGAAATCTGTGCAAGATACCTGTACACAGATCAATCCTCAAAGGCTATTATCCAACAGATTAAAAAACGCAGCAGAGTATTGCAAGAAATATTACCACAAATCTAAAAGAGGAACACCACAGCTTGAAACCCCAAAGTCTTTGCGTTTTATTAATCAGAAAAAGTTACAAGAGCTTTTTTAGAGCAAGTACATTATTCAGAAATCAGATCCAAATAATTGAGAGAGGTTTCTCATTT
Organism: Pinus taeda; assembly: GCA_000404065.3. Classification (NCBI taxonomy): domain Eukaryota; kingdom Viridiplantae; phylum Streptophyta; class Pinopsida; order Pinales; family Pinaceae; genus Pinus; species Pinus taeda. Next base: position 366,673 of record APFE030562827.1, read on the forward strand.
ATAGAAAAATTCTCTGATGGCTAGTTGGCTTGATCTCTGTTAAAGCAATCTCAATTGTTGATGAAGATCAAATGATCTTTTAATCATCATCGTTGAAATAAAGTTATTTTTTTGAGGAAATTCGAATTTCACTTTTAATTTCATTTTAATTAATTCAAAAACGATTATTTTGAGTTAATTGCCTCAAAAAGTTGACTTTGACTTAACTACTATGGCCCAAGGGTCCAAAATATCTTGAAATTTTCAATATTCCTTTGGCCGGAGACCTCCAAAAATTAAAAACTTTAAAACCCACGAATTTTAAATGTTGAAGAATTTAATTTTTCCTAGGACCTAAATTAATTAAATTTTTGGCTTTAGCATTTTAATTTATTTTAGCTAGAACATTTAATTAATAGACTCATAAGAGGATTATTAATTTTTCCAACCCTCTAATACTTTAGTATTAAAGGTGAAATATTATTCACATGAAATATTACATTTTTAACCCATGAAGGGGGAACACCTATTTGCTATAGACCCTCAATAATTACCCATTTTTATGACACAAAATATGATCTAGTAGACTAAGTGACTTGTAATAAAATAATCTAACCAAATAGTTAGAATTATTCCGAAATCATTCCGAAATCACTTTTACAGAGACTCGATAAATAACACTAGGATTGATTTAAAATCCTGGCGACAAAATCCACCCTAGATTTGGGGTGAGGTTGGAGGGAAAAACTTTGCCGATCATCCGTGTTTAGAAACACACATGAATCGGTGAGACTAAAAACCTCCTAAGATAAAAATCATCATCAGAAAAATAAATATACCTAGGTTGTTACATACATTTGTCTTACTAGGATCATTTACATTACAAAATGCGGAATGGGTTTACAAAAAGTATCAAGAAGTATCAAAGCATCTACTCCAATTTATTGTAACTTGAAGTGGCAAAGAAAAAGCAAGAGGAATTGTATACATACCTTGCTGCATTGTTTTACTATTGCGATTTTCCCTGCCAAAAGAATACCTTGCTTGACCCATTTTTAAAGTTTTCCTTCAATCTTATTTAAAACCCAATCCCATATGTCCTTTACTGATATATAAATGTCAGAGGGGATTCCCAAATATCTTACTATCTATCTGATATATATAAGTTTCCTCTTCCTATCGAGACACTTAGGAGGATCCTTCTTGTCCAATAAGGGGAGCTTCTATATTTTCTTTACTCATCATGATGCGAACTCCTCTGGAAAATGTCAGTGTTCAATGGGGATACATGCCCCAGGGTGGGGGGTGCGCTCCCCATGTTTCCGATGCTCCTGGGACAGGAAGATGCCTAGGGAAACATTTCCCCACCATCTCCAATTTGGATTGGATGTTTTCATGATATTGAAGAGGTTTGCTTGTAATACTGATACCAGAGCAGCAACAGAGCTGCTTTTGGGCAAACATACTCATTGGCTTGTGGCCAAAATTATTTGCTAGTGGCAGAGGAGCCTTGGCTTCATGTTCAAAATTTTTCCTGAGAGACTCTGAACAAACAATCCACTGCTAAAGTAGCTGATGTACTGTGTACACAAATTTTACTTGCAAAATAATAATTAGATACATTTAATCACTCTACGTAAGCAATGGAATTTACAAAGCTCTTTTATCCCTTTTTCAAAGCCTCTGCCATATTTTGATTTTCGTCTTGTTGCAGAAATTGAAATTCCTACTGAGATTCACCCTTTTTTTTTCTGTTTTATGTCATACTCAGCTATACCTTATGGTCATCTTCTCTTTTGCAGCCAATGAATTTCAGTGAATCTGTCATGAGTGAAGCAATTGCCAAGGAGAAACAATTCCAGAATTTCTTCAAGATTGTCAAAAATGTTCTGAGGAGGACGGTATGAAAGTTTTGTTTTGTCAGTGGTAGCTTTTTTAACATATTACATAATTTCCAGCTGGTGTATTTAAAGTTAAAATTACTTTCAATAGATGCAGATACTATTCCTTATAGCAGAGCTTTTGTTTCATGTCTGCAGTTAGATTTGGTGTTTTCGACAATGCTAACTGAACTTGATGCTTGGCATATTTATTCAAAGGATTTACTCATGCATCTGGCTAGGTTTTTTTTTTTTCCCGCAGAAAAGCCTGTAATTTTTGTTATGGATAATAAAAATTACACTTTATAAACACACAAACAGTGTGTATACATATAATATGTTCATCATAAAAAAAAAAATATCATCACATGACTGATTGGGCTCATAATACAAGCATCCCAAATGAAATATGCTTGTAGATGAGCGCAGTATGGTCCAGCAGTTTTATATATATATATATAAACAGTCTGTAACAGTACTTATACATGTAAAAACATAATATAAACAAAAGTGCTGTCAAAACTGCAAAATTACGAGGGCCCAACATCGCACATGGAAGCTGCCAGTCTGTCAGAATGCCTGTCCGCCTGGTTGAGAAATGTATGGGAGTGCCGCTGTGATATTCTGTAATATCCCAAAAATCTTTTCCAATGTCAAGGCAGCTTTAGAAATGTCATCAGCTGTCTGGTTTAATTCCCTGTAAATGTGTTGGTATGAGAAAAGTGTAAGCATGTTCTTCAATATTAAAGCTTCATCCAAAATGGGACGTAAAATATAATTCCTGCATGATTGAATTCTATTTAACCAGTTAACCACAAGCATTGAATCTCCATAGAGCTGTAATTGTGAGACACCCTATTCAATGGTGAATGCTAATAGAAAACGGCATGTTTGGAGCTCAGCATAATTGTTTGGACCGGCACCCAGTCCAATAGAGACCTGAAAAGAGATATCAGATGATAGATGTAAAACAAAGGCATCCCCACAGGACCCTCCCTCGTCTATCGAAGCCCCATCAAAGTAAGCCCAAGGGTAAGATCAGTCAGGTTGTACGTCACTAGAACTCGGGCCCTGCGAGCATCTTTCTTCTAAGGAAAGTGACTGAGGATGGTCATGGCCTGAGCTGCAATCATCCTTGGGGATGAATGCATCTGGCTAAGTTGCAAGATACAAGGAAACAGATACACGTTTCCGAACTGGAAATGGAAATGTGACCCCCCAAGAAATTGGAAATGGGGAAATGTGATATATATTTTTTTCCATAAGAAAAAGGTCTTTATATATATGTCCTGTTTTATGAATAGTACATGACATTGGAACTATGAAAGAAAACACTATGAATAAATGAGGAAAAACATTAGAATGACAAATATAAATGACAACCAATGTTCCACCATCGCTTACATTGGGATCCTAATCATTAGTATAACCCTTTGCCTCTACCTTGATTCTCTACGGAACTCAGTCAACACCATCGAATTTTGTTGAACTTGTCTAATCCAAACCTCAATGATTTTGGTTTGAGTGAAGGTCATATTTTTGCTAAGTCCAAGATAGAGCATAGAGGAGTTCAAAATTCAAAACCACCAATGTTGAGGTACATAAGGGCTTGGTGCACCTGATTAAATGCCAATTCCATACCCTCGCACGTGTTAAAATCCAATGAAAGTGATGCAATCCTACCATTTCTGAAATCTTGAAAACTGTAGAGTCTACAGAATTATGGGATATGATATTCTACTTTTTCCATATGACCTCCAATGAGGTTGGAACCATTTTCAAACATTTTGAAACAATTAATGGTAATGATAAAAATTTAAATAGTTTTGGTCAAACTATGAAGAAAAATGAGAATGAAATCCCTTTCTAAGAAAAATTTCTAGTCTTAGAGGCTTTTGGAAGTCATTAATTCATAATTAACCTCTAAATAGGCATTAAAACCAAAATTGTGGGTCCTATTACCCCTCATGTTAGTAGGGGTGCACATACAATTTTTGAGTGCATTCATCACCATAGTAAGCCCAAGGTCATAAGTCAAAGCCTTGTAACAACCATGAGAGGCCTTGTACTAGGTGTCCTAGACCTTGTGTTTGATCAGCGATGGCTGATCCCTTTGGGGACGTCTCTGGTTCCTTTCGTCCTAGATTGGATTGGAGGACCTTGGATGGCCTTATTTGGGACTCATGGTTTGTAGGAACCTCGTCTTATCTAAGGGTGATCACTAGTATAAGGGCTAGTCACTGCATGGTTATGTGTTTATTGAGTTTGTATGTGGTCTTGGCCCTGGTGTAGTATTCATTAGATAGTTCTCAACATGGTAGTTTCACAAAGTCAATTTTTCTCGTTTTTAGAGGTAGTTCACATTTCCAGTGTTAGTGGTCTCGGAAGTCAAAAGGTCAACTTGATCCCAAAATGTTCATTTTGATGAGGAGATGACATGTCATGTTGAAACTTTTCCAAATAATGCAGGCATTGTCAAGTTATAGGTGGTCAAAGTTGATCAATAAATATAATAGTTTTCCAAGTGCCAAAACAGGGGCAACGTTAGATGGTTTTGGATGGGCATTGCATCAAAGGTGGCCTACAGAAGAAGAGTAACACAACTCAAGTCTCAGTTTTTCCAAAATCGCAATGACATTTGAGATCTAGCACAAGAGTGTGATAACATTGCAGGGGTAGTGATGATGCGGCAATGTAGGGCATTATATGAACAAATGAAGACATAGTTGAAATTAGATCAAATTACAGCAAATTGAGGTGGTGCAATTGTTAAATTGATCAAGGCATTAGAAGTCAACCAAAAACATGGCAAGTCTATTTACTACTAGCCATTTGTTATGAATATAATTTATATGAAAAATAAAATAAATGCAAATAAATATAAATAATCATTGTAATGATTAATTAAATAGTCATTAATCAAATGGAAAGGCTTGTCTAAAGGGCATGCACATTCATGAAGGGGCACCAGCCTAAGTATATAAGCAAGCCCTCATTGTAACATTCATTCATCCTTGTACTATCAACTTATCAATAAAAAATATTATTTCAATACATTTGTGTATTTTGTTGATTTGGGGTAGCATCGGATGTGCTTTAGCCACGAAATTTGGTGGAGAGGTTGGGGCACATGAGATCTCCAATACCCAGAAAGGGTTTGGGCAGATTCTAAACAGATAATGAGATATTAAAATAATTAATATTTTTAAAAGAGTCCCTAAGTTTAAACTTACGGAACATAAAATATTAATGTGTATTAATATGGATTTGTGTTAGAATGGTCCAAAAGACACGGATCAAGCCAGATCTAATCTTAGCCGTTGATTAGGGACTTAATCTCAGCCATTGATATTTCAACAGGAAAAGTATAAGAGGAGGCTTGAGGGTCACTTGGAGAAAACACTAAAGTGATTAGTCATTCTATTCTCTAGAGTGCGGTTTGCTAAGAGAGATAGAATCAATGATTGGAGAGCAGCTGAGGGGCATTGAGTACAAAGAGATAGAGAGGCAAAGATAGTGTCGGGAGAGCAGCAGAGTAGCCAAAAAGAGTGATGCAGGACAATCAGTGCTCACGCAGGGCCATGCAGAGGCAACTAAGTGCTGCGCAGAGGCAACTAAGTGCCGCGCAAAGCATCAGAGAGGCCAGCGTAGCTGGCGTAGAGGGTCAGAGAGCTAACGGAGGGCCTCCTGGGGCTAACGCAGGCCAAGATAGGCTGACACAAGGCCAACACTGGGCAAGGAGAGGCTCACGTAGTCCAGATTGGGCAGATGATGGGGTTTCTGGGGCAGATTGGTGCTGAGTAGCTGCCAGAAGGATTATCCGGGGTTTCAGCCAGTAGATTTGTCAGAAACTGAGAGGTATTACTGCCAAGGAAATTCTCTGTTGGGTAGGCCAGTTTCGACACCCAGATTGTACTATGATATTGCTTAATAAGAAAAACCTCATATAGCTGCACCGGTTTTCCCACATTGGGTTTTTCTGGGGACATTAGTCCAAAAATAATGGTGTCATATGGTGTGTTTGTTTCTATTTCTTTTTAGTTGCTGATCTGTAATATGTTGAGCATGCACTAGTGTTTATTTTCAGTATTTACATTGTAAATAACTTGTTAAGGAAAATAACAAGTAGGTAGAAATAAATCAGATAAAGTACATGGAGGGTTTCCAGCGAAGTAAACTTAGAACTTCATCATGGTATTAGAGTGTGATTGCAAATCACAGGAGGACTAAAGGACATCAGCTGAGCGGAGCAATAGTAGCAGAAAACAACTGTCCCGGGGTGACAGACGCTGTTTCTAGCAGTGCAACATCCAAGGAGAGTGACACAGAGCCAGCGAGGGCTCACGCAGGGCCACGCAGAGGCAACCGAGAGTTGTGCAAAGCCTCAAAGAGAACAGTGTTGCTGTCGCAGAGGGCCAGAGGGCTGACGCAGGGCTTCCCAAGGCTGACGCAGACCCATCCGGGGTGATGCAGGGCCAGCGTGATGCAGAGAGGGGTTGACACAGTCCCCAGATAGGCAGTTGCTGGGGTTTAGATGGCTGTAGGAATATTGCAGAGTGGAGCTAGTGAGGTACTGTAGTCAGAACAGTGCCTGACAGAGCAGGGCCAGAGGAGTTGCTACCGAGGGTTTCTAGCCAAGGAACTCGGATCAATGGTGCGGTTGCACAAGACGATCAGAGTAGGGGGCATCTCGACAAGCGGTAGAAGGATTCCTAGGAGGGAAATCAAGACTTAGAGGGAGTCCAGAAAAGAACTTCCAGATGGGAAGTAGAGACTCAGAGGATTTGAATAGAGAACTTCTAGGAGGGAAGTAGAGAAGCATCATGGCACTACACTAAGTAAGAGACCAGGATAGACTGGATGGAGCATCGAATTTCACTGTCTAGAAGGCCAAAATCTTATCCGTACTTGACAGGAATCGTGTCAAAAACTTCGCCTTAAAGGTAGTAGCTGCCCTAGTTGACCCCAGTGATAATGACAGGTACGAGAAGGCGATGGTGAGGGCCAAGAGCATTATCCTTGATGGGGTCAAGGATCATGTAGTACCACACATAGCCGAGAAGGAAACGACATTTGAGATGTGGGAGGCTCTCAAGAAGTTGTACCAGTATACTTCTGTGCAGAGGGGAATGTTGCTTGAGAACCAGATGAGGTCGGATCAGATGAAGAAGGGACAATCGATTGACACCTTCCTTGGAGGAATGAATGAGATCCGAGACGAGTTGATTGCTATAGAGGTGACACCGGATTAGGAACTAATGGTGAGGACAACCCTGAATGCTGTCTCAGAATACTGGGAAGTATTTGTCCAGAGTATACTGGGCAAAGGGACACTTCCACCTTGGGACGAGATGTGGGCAACTCTTCGCCAGCAAGAGATTAGACGACAGTCGAAGATGGGTAGCAACAACAAGGGGATCAAGGTCAAGCAGGGGGAGGAAGACGTGGCTCTAGCATCTAAGGGAAAGCAGGAGAAGCGGAAGAAGAAAGATCTCTCCAAGATCAAGTGCTTCACTGTGGGGAGTTGGGTCATTATGCGACCCAGTGTCCAAGGAAGAAGAGTAAGGGAGAGTCTTTCGAGACTAAGGTAGCGCCAGTAAGGGCAGAGAAGCAAGTTTTGACAGATAATGGCTGTGCCATGAGTGCACATGTGCCACTTGAGAGGAAGTGGGGAGACATCGAGCTATAGTCAGGAGGACTACAGGCAATGAGGGGCAGGATCCTCGAGGTACCCAGCCTCTTGGATTAGACCTTGCTACGAGAGCTCCAAAGAGGAGTAGCAAGACTGGCTGAGTCGGGTAGAGACAGATGTGGATGGAGCGACAGAGATAACTACAATGCAAGAGTCCTGAGACAGCGTAGAGCTAGCAGGCTGCAACAGTGCGAGAGGCATAGGAGTGTTGCACTAGTGCAGGAAGGCACAAAGAGGTGTGCAACGATGCGAGATGGAGGGAGTTGTTGCAGCAGTGCAGAGGTCAGAGAGAGAGAGCACTTGTTAGCGACAGAGGGAGATTCAGCATCAGTGGGTGTTTATAGCCCAACAGGGAGGTTAGTTGGGAGATCAGTTACTTACTTCTCAGTAACTAAGTTGTAGTGCAGCAGTGGGCAGCACGATGCAACATGATGAGAGGAGGTGCAGTGTGGATGCAGAGCTGTGTTGATTTGCGGTAGCATCGGATGTGATGTAGCCACAAAATTTGGTGAAGAGGTTGGGGCACATGAGATCTCCAATACCCAGAAAGGGTTTGGACAGATTCTAAACAGATCAGGAGATATTAAAATAATTAATATTTTTAATGGAGTCCCTAAGTCTAAACTTGGGGAAAATAAAATATTAATCTGTAATATGAATCTGTGTTAGAGTGGTCTAAAAGACATGGATCAAGCCAGATATAATCTTAGCTGTTGGTTAGGGACTTAATCTCGGCTGTTGAGATGTCAACATGAAAAGTATAAGAGGAGGCTTAAGGGTCACTTGGAGAGTACACCAGATGATCAATCATTCTATTCCCTAGAGCGGGGTTTGCTAAAAGAGATAGAATCAGTGATAGGGAGAGCAGCTGAGGGGCATTGAGTACAGAGAAACAGAGAAGGCAGAGATTGTGCCGGGAGAGCAGCGCAGCAGCCAAGGAGGGTGACACAGAGCCAGCAAGGGCTCACGCAGGGCCACATAGAGGCAGCCAAGTGCTGTGCAGAGCACCAGAGGGGCCAGCGCAGCTGACATAGAGGCTCCTAGAGCTGACACAGGGCCTCCTAGGGCTGACGTAGGTCGAGATTGGGTAGACGCTGGGGTTGCAGAGCAGTTTTGTGTTAAGGAGCTGCCATAAGGGTTTTCTGGGGTTTCAACCAGGAGATTTCTCTTAAACTGTGAGGTATAGCTGCTAAGGAAATTCTCTGTTGGGTAGGCCAGTTTCGGCACCCAGATTGTACTTTGATATTGCTTAATAAGAAAACCCTGAGATCGCTGCACTGGTTTTCCCGCATTGGGTTTTTTCGGGGACATTGGCCCAAAAATAATGGTGTCATGTGGTGTGTTTGTTGTTGTTTCTTTTAGTTGCTGATCTGTAATATGTTGAGCATGCACTGGTGTTTATTTTCAGTATTTACTTTGTAAATAACTTGTTAAAGAAAAATAACAAGTAGGTAGGAATAAATCAAAAAAAGTGCATGAAGGGTTTCTAAACTAAGTAAACATAGAAACTTCAACATGTTGGGAGAAAGGACCAGCAACAACACGGATGCAGAGGGAGCTGTCATACAGATGCAACAGTGGCAGTGGTAGAACCATGGGCAACAGTATAGGATGCAGCAGCCCAGAGGATGTTGGGCAAGAAGGCCTAGCATCAGCACAGGTACCGATGCTGGATGATCAGAGTAATACTCAGTGAGGAGTATTGCTAGAGCACAGTCCTCGCTAAGAGGAAGTGTTGATTTGGGGTAGCATCGGATGTGCTCTAGCCACGAAATTTGGTGGAGAGGTTGGGGCAGATGAGATCTCTAATACCGAGAAAGGGTTTGGGCAGATTTTAAATAGATCAATAGATATTAAAATAATTAATATTTTTAAAGGAGTCCCTAAGTCTAAACTTAGGGAAAATAAAATATTAATGTGTATTAATATGAATCTGTGTTAGAATGGTCTAAAAGACACGGATCAAGCCAGATCTAATCTTAGCTCTTGATTAGGGACTTAATCTCGGCCGCTGATATTTCAACAGGAAAAGTATAAGAGGAGGCTTGAGGGTGACTTGGAGAAAACACTAGAGTGATCAGTCATTCCATTCTCCAGAGCGGGGTTTGCTAAGATATCTCAAAAGTATTTTTTCAAGAAAGTTATAAGGCAATACAAAATATGCAAAGGGAAGTTGACAAAGTCACCGCTGACAAAATTGAAGAAGTTTCTCGGCTTAAGGACACAAATTAAGAAGCTTAAGAAGGACAAGAAGTCATTGGAAAGCAAGGTACAACAACTTATTGAGAAGGAAGCATCAAAATATTCAATTGAAAAAATTCAACTTGAAGAGAATGGAATGAATACTAATCCAGTGAATATCACAACTCAAGAAGAAGACAAGCTATTTGAAAAAAATACACACAGAGATGTTGTAGTTCAAACGATGAAAATTGGAAGTAAATATTTTGTAACCAACTCAACAACATCAATGCCTGAAGTAAATCAAACAAAAAGAACTCCTTATCGACATTCGAATCACAAGAGAAGACAACCCAATCAGTCCGTGTATTTGAATCACTCAGAACATAAACAACAAACTTATGTTCCAAGGAATACTGAAGTTTATGCAATCCAACCCTGTGATAATAATTCATCACAAGTTTCCAGTAACCACAAGGTTCCACAAAATATTAATTTAGGATGGTCAGAGCCCTTCTCAGTTCGATAAATTTTTTTATCACTCCAAGGATCTTATCATCTTGTATCAACGAAGATGACAACCTGAAGAATTTTAGAAGATGCAAGACAAAGAAACAAATGACACGTCTTGTCAGCAATAAGCTTTGAGGACAAAGCTTTCTGAAGAGGAAGGCAATGTTATGAATATAATCTATATAGAATGTAATTTAAATATAGTAATGATTAGTTAGTAATTAGTACTAAAGAGGCACGTCTAATGGGACATGATAATCGATGAAGAGACACCTACCTAGATATATAAGCGAGCCTCATTTGTAACAGTCTAATATCTCACTTGTATTCAAATATTCTTATATAATATATTATCTGTCCCATGATGTACATTCTTATATATCAAATCTTCCTAGTATCTGCGGCGGATACAAACTTTGATCATTATATTGGTATCAAAGCATTCCTCTGAGTATATGAACTTCGTTCGTTACACCATTTAAGTAAAAAGTAGTTGTTGGAGGTCAAATCTAGTTGTTGTAAGATCAAAAGGTGAACATTGGGGTCAAAGGTATCATTTGTTGGCTTGTGGAGAAAAAAGTAGCCATTTCCAAGAGGACCAAGTTGATTTTCATGGACCAAATCAAGCCTCAAGCTAGCCATTATGGTTGAAATTGGTCTTCCAAGTGGAGCGTTGTGCTTCCAAAGGTTACTATTCTTCATTGCATGGTCCTTCGGGGACATTGCAAAGGAAATGTTGGACTCCCAAAGGTTTTGTGAGCCAATTTGAACCCTCAAGTGGGAAAAGTCAATGTAATAAAAATATATCTATCAAAATTCTTACTTAATATCCAACATGTGGATGATAAGTAAATGATTTCCATTGTGAGAGAGTTGAACTAGCAGTTGACTAGTCGTTAAAGAAAAACTATAAAGGATAGTCTCTCCTCTAGATGATATTGTTGTGTTGTGAGATCATATGCCATAATAAGGAACTCTTTTTGCAAGCATTGTGTGGGTTGGATATTATTATCTTGCACTTTCTTGGATATTGTTGTAACTATGGTATGGTCTAAAATAATTTACACTAAGTATGATTACACAGTTGTTGGAGGAACAATCCATTGAGGGGCTACATAGCCACGTGTAAGGGGTATACTAGGTGCTAGTCCACTTTATTTTTTCGTTGTAGGTGGGTCACTTGTACAAAGGTTGGACTAATCTTCTAGGAGGTAGCTTCAACTTGGAGATGGGTTCGTATCCATCACACAATTGATCTGAACAATGGAGACACCATGCTAGTGGCCACTCCTAGTTGGATCCAAAAGTGTGGAGAATTTTAAGACAAAGGTGGGGTTGACATTTTCTTTCGAGACCAGGTTGACCTCACTGTCAAAGTGCAAGGTCGACTTAAGTGCAATTGTGTTTCACATCCTGATACCTTAAGGTAATTTGTTGTGGTACAAGCTAAGATATCTACAACAACCATTTCGTATATTAAAAAATCAAAATCTTTTAATTTTCTATTTTATCATTAAAACTAGTTTATTTATCTTGAAGTTACGGTAAATAAAATTATATCTTAGCCAAGGGCTAATACATTAAGTTTGAGCTATATATATATATATATATATATATATATATATATATATATATATATATATGTATATATATTTCACTGTGTATGAGGTTTTTTGTTGCATATCTGCACTTTTCCTTGCTGTAGCATATGTAAATGTAAATTTTTCAAGGTACCTAGTGCCATACAACTAAGTATTCTACTTTGAGATTAATAGATAGGTTCTATATCAAATTATCTTGTTTATCTTTTATTTATAGAACCTAATAGTAATTATTTTCAATTGTTTTTAGTTTAAAATCCTTGCTTGAAATTTTCTAGGCATAGCACCCAATGGAATTTGATCCCAAGATTCCACAAATTCAATATAGAGTTTGCTTGAAATTGCAATTTGCTACTGGTTAAAGGCTCTGGAGTGATCCTAAAAGGTCAATCTAACACCTCTTAGCCTCCCCATCCTTAGATCTTAGATATAAAGTGCTTTGACACAAATTAGGTCGTCAATTCAAAGGGAATTGGTTGTTGTCTCTGTTTTTTTATGTGTACTTTTAAGTCTACAGTCATAGGACAACAAGCAAAATAAGACTAGAACCCCTCTAACCAAAGCTCCAATTATGGAAATAACATTAGATTTGGTTAGTATATTTTCTGTACACTCATTTTTGACTAATTACATGATATATTGTTAATTTTAGGTATGTTCTATGCTTAGAGCAATTTATTTCAATTTTCACAGTTAGCTCCATATCTTTTCTAGATTCGCAATCACATCAGCGTTAAAGTAAACTGCAGATAGAACATAAACATAAATCGCAGAAGACGAGCCAAGACAAGAGGACACAAGATGTGGTGCTAGCCAGGGACAAACCCCAATGTGGGGAAACCCTTGATCAATTCTTCTTATATGTTCTTCAATAGGTCAACAGAGAGAGATATAGATGGTATGTTTACAACAGAAGTCAACACTTTGACTTATCTAGATAAGAGCATAGATCATCTCTAAGAAGATGATACATGAGATCAGTTGAAGACATGCTGCTTCAACTAATTCTCCAAGGTGACTCCTTCACCTATCGTTATGCGGCATTTCATCATCATGCTCCACCTCACCGTGCTGCACCATGCTGCACCCATCATCACGATGCTGCATCTCATCATACTTCATTAATCATGACTGTACCCATCACTGTACTGCATTATGTGCCATTGCTGCACCACGTTGCCATCCTGACCTATGTGTTGGCTGCACCTTGCTTGCTTGTTGTCCTTAGCATGCTTGTTGTTGCATGCTAGTTGTCCTTTGCATGCTAGCTGTAACATTGCATGCTTGGTGTATTTGCTGTTAAGTACCATACAACTGTCCCAATGTTAGTTAGTTGTCCTTTGCATGCTGCTCTCCTTCGGAGACAGATGCTCTGGCAGTTTCGACAGTTCCCGGCAATTCTGACAGTTCCGGCAGTTCCCGCCAGTTTCGGCAATTCTGGCTGTTCCCGGCAGTTCCGGCAGTCTCGGCAGTTTCAGCTTTTCCGGCAGTTCTGGCATTTTCAGCTTTTCCGCCTTTTTCGGCAGTTCCGTATTTTTCGACAGTTTTGGCTTTTCCGGCAGCTCCGGTTTTTCCGGCAGTTCTAGCTTTTCCGGCTTTTCCGGCAATTCCAGCTTTTCTGGCTTTTCGGTAGTTCCGGCTTTTTCGGCAGTTCCGACTTTCTACCCTCTGGATTAGGGCAACATTATTCCTTAGGATCTCTCCTCCTACTAAAACCCAAAGACAAATAGAGAGAGGAAGAGATCCCAAGTGTGTTGAAATGACTTGAAGGCCACCTCTATTTATACTAAAACGTTGAGCACATGTGGGGTTTATTTGGTTGTTGGCCGACCTTGACGAATTGTCTTATAACACAAATAAATTCATAACTCCATGAATAGTTATCGGAATCGGATGATCTTTAGATCAATCCTAGACCTCTCGATGAGAGGGATCCAAGAAAAATATCAGCTGCCATAAATAAGATGACCCGAATGGAGTTTGGCCCTAGTTGCCAATTGTAACACTCCCTCTCAACTAGGGAGAACTCCATCCGTTGATCCATATGTCCGACTGTATTATCTCTGCCATCAATGCCCTGCACTGCTCTGCTCTGCTATACCATGATGAAGAAGAATTGATCGAGAATGTCTCATACCATTCTCTACTGACCCGAAGTCAGTTTCATCTGAAGAGAGTGTGTCACATCACTCTTACTGGCCCGAAGTCAGTTTTATTGATCCCAGATCAATATCACAGAGCAGCTGTCCAAAACCACTCATACTGATCCCAAATAAATGTCACAAAGAGAGTTCTCAAACCCTCATACTGATCCCAGATTAGTTCATTGATCCAGATCAATGTCACAAGAGAGTGTCTCAAACCACTCATACTGATCCCAAATCAATGTCACAAGAGAGTGTCTCAAACCACTCATACTGACCCAGATCAATGGAGGTCATCCTACCATAGGGAGTATTGTAGATACAACAATGCGTCCATCGATAGTGCTACTATGGTCCCTATCCTCATTTCCCTATTCATTGATCAGATGAGAGGTACTTCCCATGAGTCCCAGACTGCATGGGTAGGATGCCTCGACATGAGAACTAATCATCTTGCCCACAGGAGAATGAATCATCCTGTCAGTGGATGCCACAGAGAACTAATCATGATGGCCCACAGGAGAAGTAATCATCTTGTTCCATAGTTACCACGGAGAACAAATCATCTTGGCCCACAGGAGAACTAATCATCCTGTTCCATAGTCGCCACAAAGAACAAATTATCTTGGCCCACAGGAGAACTAATCATCCTGTTCCATAGTTGCCACGGGAGAACTAATCATCCTGGCCCGCAGGAGAACTAATCATCCTGTTCCACACTTGCCACTGGAGAACTAATCATCCCGGTCCACAAAAGAACTAATCATCCTGTTCATAGCACACCACCAGGGGAGGGTGAGTCGCCTTGTGGACGTATGTTGCTCCAGTAAGTACTCGAAGCCCCCCAGAGCTCCCAGAGCTCAATGCATGCAACATGCAGGACCCTTATAAGAAGGTCTCTCAACAACTCCAAGTCGTTCGGGAAAGTCACAGATTTGACCTTTCCCCGGGGCTTTGACAAAATGTCTGTGACCTATACATCAGTCTCAATGCGATGGAGCCTCCTCGCTCATCGACTTAGCATATCGCAGATAAGGTAGTATCTGATGTTTATCTGCTGGAGCAATCATCGAATACGAGATTCCTCAATAATTGAATCCCCCCTCTGGTTGTCACAGAGAATCATAGTGGTATTCATCATGTCTACAAACAACTCACTTAAGAGCTTCTGCAACCATGCAGCTTCACACGAGATCATACTCGTAGCTATGTATTCAGTCTCGGCGGTGCTTATAGCAACCGACTTCTGCTTCCTGCTCATCCATGATATCGAAGCAGAATCCAAAGAGAACCAACACTGAGAAGTGCTCTAGTGATCCTCCACGCTGCCTGCCCAGTCAGCATTCGAATAATCATGCAGTTTCATATTTCCGGCAGTGTATCTCAATCCATGAGAGATTATGCCTTGAAGATATCTCAGAAGATTCTTGGCACCAATCCAGTGAGGCTCAACCAAATATGAGCTCATTATGCTAATTGCAAAACATATGTCCGGACGAAGTTCACCAAGAACATCAATGTGAATGAGTTTATGAAACTTAGAGGCATTTCCCAAATCTGGTCCGACATCACTACCATATAACTTGTAAAAGTTAAGATCCTCGAGGTAGTCACAGGTTTGCAGTTTATCATTCCACATCTGGAATCCAACTCCCTCTTACTTCTGCAAATGAGAGGGTCTGCACCTATCAGAAATAGGTCGTCCTCATAAGGTGTCGGTATGCGAGGTCTATCATCCACAACCTTCGGGTAATGGTTTGGATCGGTTTCACTCCTAGTGAATCTCAGCTTCATCAGATAACTATCAATCCTCTCATGCTACGCCTGGGGTGTTTTGCTTCAAGCCATAGAGGGCTTTGTTCCACCTGTATACATGAGATTCCTGATCATGAATCTCAGAATCCTTGGGTTGTTCCAAACCTGTGGACTTGCTGCATGAGGGGAATGGTCTCCTTATAAGATTTTCCTTCGGTACATCTCAGACGTGTACCTTCATGCTCTACTTGAATTCAGACATCCCTATCACCATTTGACTCACATCAGGTAGGGCCCCATAGGTAAACCTCCGGTGTTATAGATGCGATATGTCAATTGACATGATCCACAATGGACCATCCTGCAACTTGATACAAATTGCCAACCCTGAACCCATGAGAAAAAGCATCTTTGAAAATTATATTTTTTAACACGTACCTTTCCATCAATGAATGCCACTCTGAAACCTTTGACTTCCATTTCCGAGATGGAGACCAGGTTCTTCTTGCGATTAGGTACATAAAAGAGATTCTGTAAATGAATCGAGTTACCCTTATTTAATTTAGAGTTAACATTCCTACACCCTCTCTGGGATACGTGGCATCGGCTCCAAGTATAATCCCACGATTGTTTCCATCTCTACCAAATTAGGGAGTTCACCCATCTATCCGATGAAGTGCCTTGAAGCACTACAATCTATAAGCCAGATTCCCAAAGAATCTGAAGGAGAGGGCCAATACAAGATATCGCTTCTTTATGTTATTAGAAACAACATTTGATTCTTCATACCTGGGGTTCCTTGCTTTCTATGAAGAGTCGGCCATTTCCTTGGTGACCTGCATTACCTGTCATTCCTTTGATCATTGAAGATGTCCCTGGAATGATTGTTATCATCATCAAGTGATATGTCCCTGCCATTCGGACACTCCTTCGCATAATGGCCGAACTAGTTATCTGCCTTTCCTCCACCCTGAGATCTGGTCTTCCAATGAAGTGATCTTTAGGTAGGCCATATTTCGCTGCGCCATTCTGATAATATTCTTTGCTTCGACTTCACCCTTGGTGAATTTGAAGAGGGATGAGGAATCCACTGATCCTTTTGTCCTTTCCCAACTGTCTTCGGT
>APFE030562827.1:383879-429422 GCA_000404065.3 Pinus taeda
CTTCTTATATGTTCTTCAATAGTTCAGCAGAGAGAGAGAGAGATAGTACGTTTACAACAAAAGTCAACACTTTGACTTATCTAGATAAGAGCATAGGTCATCTCTAAGAAGATGATACATGAGATCAGTTGAAGACATGCTGCTTCAACTAATTTTCCAAGGTGACTCCTTCACCTATCGTTGTGCTGCATTTTGTCATCATGCTAAACCTCACCGCGCTGCACCATGCTGCACCCATCATCACTATGCTGAATCTCATCACGCTTCATTAATCATGACTGTACCCATCACTGTACTGCATTATGTGCCATTGCCGCACCATGTTGCCATCCTGACCTATGTGTTGGTTGCACCTTGCTTACTTGTTGTCCCTTGCTTGCTTGTTGTCCCTAGCATGCTTGTTGTTGCATGCTAGTTGTCCCTTGCATGCTAGCTGTAACATTGCATGCTTGGTGTATTTGCTGCTAAGTACCATACAACTGTCCCAATGTTAGTTAGCTGTCCCTTGCATGCTTCTCTCCTTCGAAGACAGATGCTCGGAATGTTTCGGCAGTTCCCGACAGTTTTGGCAGTTTTGGCTGTTTCCGGCAGTTCCAGTTGTTCTTGGCGGTTCCGACAGTCCTGGTAGTTCCGGCTTTTCCGACTTTTCCAGTAGTTCCAGCTTTTCCGGCTTTTCCAGCAGTTCCGGCAGTTCCGTCTTTTCCGGCAGTTCCGACGTTTCTGGCTTTTCTGGCAGTTCTGCCTTTTCCGGTATTTCCGGCTTTTCCGGCAGTTCCAGCTTTCTGCCCTTTGGATCAGGGCAACGTTATTCCTTAGGATCTCTCCTCCTACTAAAACCCAAAGAGAAATAGAGAGAGGAAGAGATCCCAAGTGTGTTGAAATGACTTGAAGGCCACCTCTATTTATACTAAAATGTTGAGCACATGTGGGGTTTATTTGGTTGCTGGCCAACCTTGACGAATTGTCTTATAATGCAAATAAATTCATAACTCCATGAATACTTATCGGAATTGGATGATTTTTAGATCAATCCTACAGCTCTCGATGAGAGGGATCCAAGAAAAATATCAGCTGCCATAAATAAGATGACACACATGGAGTTTGGCGCTAGTTGCCAATTTCAACATATATCTTGTGCATTTGAGTGTTTTTATCTTGCTGGTTGTGCTTTACCATAGATTTGTACATAGAAACAAGTAGGACAACAAAATATTCACTCCTCCATATCATCCTTTGACCCCACATAAGGCACTAGTCTTCACTTGGTTGGTTGAGGTACTCCATGGGAATATTCCCATAGCCTTTTCGGAGGATGTTGGACTTAAACAGTGGGTATTTGGGCTAAGGTGACAATAGACCTTTATTCTGTGTGCTTGTCATAGCAGGTTGAACAAACCTTTGCAGCCCTACTAACTTGATCAGTAATTGGTCTCAATTCAAATTAAGGAAAAAATGGGCAAATTCTTTTTGTAAAGGCACTGTACAAACACCATAGCTCAAATAGATAAGGCACTAGAATCCCTTTCACTTATAACACCAAACCCATTTACCTATTTTCATTATTCATTTCTTTGTTTCTAGGTCCTCCTTACTTGCACTCATTATTACATAAAGTGATCCTAGTAATCAATAGGGAAACCCCTCTTGGCTAGGAACCTTTACCTTAGTCGAAATTGACGAGGATTGTTATTGGTAAGGTGATAATGGCCAATCTTCTAAGTTCTATAACATTGGTAACATATCTTGGGGACCTTAAGGTAAAGGTCCTGGATTGTGTGGTAAGATGCTAAAATTGGCTTGTTTTATTCTTTCGATTAGAACCAATTGGTTTTGAAGTCTTGCAGCAAACATTTGGAGTTTCTTCACACCTATTATATTTTTTTCATTACATTTGAGGTTGGATAAATGAAATTCATCGCCATCGTCTTTGATTCGACCCTAGAACATGATGTCATTGATGAATCAACAAATCAACTTTTCTAGAGGTTGAGAGGCTCTTTTCTATTTTTATTGCCATGCCTTGTGCTTCCTTCAAAGTCTTTGGAATTTTATTCCTTAATAAGAAACCAAAACACTCATCAAATTCATCTATGTAATGGATAAGAGTTGTCAGACTTGAAGGCTTGAAGGCTTGATGTCTTCGTGAATATTTTGAATTATCCTATGACATCTTTGCTTGAACTCTTTAGTTCTTTCATTCTCATTTCTCTTCACCCCATTCAAAGTGGCCAAATGGAATGTGTTGGCCCTTATTTCATACCTTCACTCAGGGAATACTCTTCAACATTCTTTCCATGAGTCGATGTTGTCATCCTCTAGATTCATAAACCAATCAGGCACATTATCATCTAATGACAAGGCAAACAACTTCAATGCAATGACAAGATAGAGAGTTTCAATGCATTGAGCATCGTGTCAAATACCCTAAGATGGGCTTCTACTCTGATTGCATTATTTCCTTAGAATGTAGTTGACATTTTTATGACATTTTTTGGTAGATCATGAGGAGCCCCAATAATAGCAAAATAATCGAAGAGCTTATAAATATCATCCAACCAAGCTGTGGCCAAGGTCATTGTTGTAATAAAATGTCTTGGATTATCATAAAACAAGTACCTTATATCTTCTATAGCATCAAATGTTTGAGTACACGAGTCATGTTATATCTGTGCTGAACTATTCCCTTGCCTTCTTTTGTAGTATCTTTTTGGTTGGGCCAGTAGTGGAACAAGATTTTGTGAGGAACTTCTTGTGGATTATATCCCTCATGAACTTCCTTAAAATGGACATGTTAAATGAGACTTTGATTTTTCTTTGCCTCTTCTCATCAATCGCTTTGAAGTGTAGTCTTCAAATTTCTGGGTATGGACTTTATCCTTGGCAATCTAAGTCACCTGACATTTGGATAGGGGACACGAGACACATGACAGAGAGGACATAAAAATATGAGTGTTTGACAAGAGATACAATGACCTCTGAAACGGGACACAATAGACACATTATACATATATATATATATATATATATATATATATATTATATAATATATATATATATATATATATAACAAATTAGTCAATTACGCATAAAATTTAAATATAGACATAAATATTCAATTTTTTTAGAATTTAGAGGCTAAAACATTTACATGATGATGATGATACAAATTCAATCATACAATGAGTAGAGTACTTCAATGATGATAAAATGGCAAACACACAAGAAATTAGAACCATGAACTACAATTTTCTCGTTTAGCCATCAAAATCAAAATGTATGACATAGATACCGAGTCATTATTACTATAGTTGGGAATGCCAATGGCAAATATAAAATAAGGTAGATACAAGAATCGTAGATGGAAAAATCTCATAGCTCATGACTTTGTGAGTTGTGACAGTTGGTAGTCATCCTCCATGTTGTCATCATCAAAATTACCATCACTACCACTGCTCTCTGCTCCATCCTCCTTTATATCCAATCTAATCTTTGGATCTATTAGTGTGGAGGGTGACCTTGCATTTGCTAGTGTGGAGGGTAACCTCTCAAGAGGAACATCATCATCAAAAGCGACTTGCTCTAGCATTGGTGCATTAGGATATTAGTTTGCCAATGCCAACTCAAGATTGCTATCCAAATCAATATCATCATGGAACACATCCCACATCTTTGTGTTTTCTTTCAACCACTTTTTCCTTTGCTTATAAATAAGGCAAAGATTTTTGTGCACATAAATCAACGTCTTTTCCCTAGACTGCTCAATCATTCTCTTCTTCAAACTATACAAATTCCCATATGTGCTCCAATTCCTCTCACAACAAGAGGATGAAGTAACCTGAGAGTGGTGTTGAAATTTCTAAGTATTACCCGTTAGACATTTTATCTGTATTCTTTGGTTTATTTCTCCTACTTGTTAATTACGAACAAGTTATTTAAACATATAATATCGAAATAAACACAATACAGTCTCAACCATCTACAGATCAACAATTGAAAGAAAACCGGTGCAACAATTCTTTTTGGACAACTCGTCCCCGAAAGCACCCTACTTGGGAAAACCGGTGCAACAATTCTGAGGGTTATTTTATTATGCAGTCTATCCTTGAGTACAACTAGGTGCTAAATCGGCTCACCCAACAGAGAAAATAATCCGGCATTAATACCTCTCTATTTGGAAGTAGATATTCAGAAAATCTACCCCATGAAACCCTCTCTAGCAACCTCTGAAGCTCAGCATCAACCCACTTGGCCTCGACGTCAGCGCAGAACCCTCTGTGGCAACATGGAGAAGTTCAGAGCTCAATTTGTGGCATGGGGGTTCTCACAAGTAGAGGGGGTTGATTAGAGCTGTGATTTCCATTGCAGCAGAGATGGGTTGGAAGATCCACCAAATGGATGTGAAGACTGCCTTTCTCAATGGAGTCATACAAGAGAAGGTTTATATTGAGCAGCCATAGGGCTTTTGAGGTGCATGGGAGAGAGTCTCATTTATGTAGGCTTAAGAAAGCCTTATATGGTCTGAAGTAGGCATCGAGAGCATGGTACTTGACGATTGACTCCTACTTGTCGCACACGAGTTTCCAGAAAAGTGATGCGGATTCGAACCTATATTATATTGTGGTTGGCAAGGATCTGCTCATTCTTGTACTATATGTTGATGTTTTATTCATTACAGGAGAGGAGAGGCTCATTAAACATTGCAAGAGAGATCTTGCTTCAAGGGGTTGGAGGTTTGGCAGGAGGATGGGCATATCTTCTTGGGCCAGGGCAGGTATGCAAGGGACATATTGAGGAGATTTGGTATGGAGAACTGTTGGTCTATGGCCATAGTGATGATTACCAACTAGAAGAAGCTGCCTGCTTCTGATTCCAAGTTGGTAGACCCCACTTTATATCGTCAGTTGATTGCGTCATTGATGTATCCAATCAACACTATACCAAATACATGTTTCGCAGTCAACACATTGAGTCAGTCTATGGTGGAGCCCAAGAAGGTGCATTGGGTGGCCGCGAAACATGTGTTATGGTACCTACATGGTACAATGGATTATGGACTGGACAATGTTTAGGGGGATGGAGTTAGGTTGACAGGTTGTACAAACTTACATTGGGCAGAGAATGCTAGTGATAGGAAGAGTACAACTGGTTGTTGTTTTATGTTGGGTTTGGTAGTGGTGTCGTGGTTCAACAACAAAGAGAGATTAATAGCATTGAGTTCCACGGATGTTGAGTAAATTGTAGCTAGTTAGGCTAGTTGTGAGGCCATTTGGCTTTACAAGATGTTGTATGGCAGCTGGCTTGTTTGATCAATGACTCAGACCAACTACGATTTACTGTGATAATCAGAGTTGTATTAAACTCACGGAGAATCTAGTATTTTATGACAGGTCAAAGCATATTGAGGTCAAACACCACTTCATCTGGAATTATGTTCAGAGAGGGGCAGTGAAGCTAGAGTACATATCCACTGATGAACAGGTTGCAAACATTCTCTCCAAGTCCTTGCCAAGGGGAAAGTATGTCTACTTCAGGGATAAGATGGGGGTGGTTAGAAACACCTTCGTCAGTAAGAGGGAGTGTTGAAAAAGGTACCAAGGAGGTGTTTCCTAGTGCTTTTTGCCTAGGCTTAGGAAAACAAGTGAACCCACCTTTTTAGTGTGACTCTATGAGATCATTAAAGTCATGTGACTTTTCAGTCACTTTATGAAGTCTAAAAGTACATTGCACTTTTATAATATTAAAGTGACTTTATATTTTTAAAGTGACTTAATGAGGCAAAAATTACTTGGTACAACAAGATATTAAAGTGACTAGAGGGGGTCATTAATGAAGGGGGAGACATGAGGGGGGTCAGTGTGAGATTAGATCTCCACCCTTGATCAAGAGAAGCTAAGATCTAATCTCAGCCCTTGATCAAGAGAAGCTAAGATCTAATCTTAGCCCTTGATCTTAGGGATAGGTCTTCTCATCCTTATTGAGACTGAAAAGGGGGAAAAGGGCAAAATGAGGCTCATTCTTCATGTGTTGTTTTGGAGAAGAGGAGAGGAGGAGAGACGCTGAAGGAGAAGGTTGAGATCAAGCATTTGCAACAAGGAGAGACCGTACATGCCCAAAATTCTAGGCTGAAAGGTTGGCACACAAACCAAGAAGGTATAGGAGGTACAACATCCCACAAATTGAGAAGAAATGCATCTTTAGTGCAGATTTTGAGGGGGTTAGGCCGCATTTGTTGCTTGTATGACAACAAAAAAATCAAGGAGGAATTTGCTCGTCCGAGGCATGATTTTCAAGGGCAAAGAAGTTAGATAGTGGCATGAATTTCGAGGGACAAAAGTTTGAATTGTGGCACGAAATTCGAGGGGTCAAAGTCTGAACAATGGCACAAATTTCCAGACATCAACACATTTTTCAAGGAGCTGGCCCTAATTTCAAGGAGGAGATAAGTACTCCTATTGTGTAATTAATGTTGTAAATATCTCTGAGAAAAAGCAAATAAAATCCTCTTCGTACTGGTTTTCCCTTCAGGGTTTTTCTAGGGTCTGATTGACCAAAAATCAGTGTCGAAATTTTGGTTCATGCTTGTGAAATTTATCAGCTGATTTGTGGAAAAGTAGTGATAGCTTCTAGTGTTTTAATTGCATTTATATTGAAGTTTAACTCAACAATGAACAATGGGGTTTGGGCATTAAACTTGATGTTCAAAACAACTTAAAACCGGGTAGGACTACGTGACACAAATTTTCTACATGAAATAAAGTTGAGATAGAAAAGAAACCCAATGGTAAGATCAATCTCATCTTGCCTCTCTTGCTAAAACGTGTTGTCCATTGGACTGTTTGTGTAATGTCTCTTGCTAAAATATCCTAACTCAATTTGCATAAATTTTTAATTATCTTTTTTTGCATTTTGACAAACACTTTGTATGCAAGCATTTCTTCAAACATTTTCTATGCGAATAAAATGAAATATTTATAGCAGTGATATTTCTTCAAACATTTTGCGTGCAATTAAACATGATACCCTTAATAGAATTACCAAAGCACAACCAAATTTTTATTGAATTAGATCAAGAAATTACATGCAAAAAATTAATTTCTGGAAGCTGGAAATTGCTTCAACAACTGGCACAATTTCGCTGCTAGAATGAGATGAAGAGTATGGCCTCCAAAAATACAATTGCGATCTGCTCAATCAATTTGGTCATCCAAGGAAAAATTTGGCCCCTGAAGATAAACTTGGTTGCCTCCCAAAATTCGGTCCCAGAAAAGGAACTTGGCCTTGTCAAGATCAATTCGCCCCCCCCTCCCCACCAAAGAAATATGGCCTCCAAATTAATTCGGTCTCCACAAGGAAATTCAACCTCTCCAGACAATTTGGACCTCTCTCAAGAAATTTGGCTTCCTCGAAATCAATTCGTCCTTCACTAATTTTTTGTAGCTGCTAGAATGGATTTGTCCCCTAAGAGGAACTCAGCGTCTTCAAATTAATTCAACCTCCAGAGATAAAAATACGGAACAGTTGTAGACGTTGATTGCTCCTCAAGCTCCACGTTCTTTGGAAAAATCTTGTCACTAAGCACCTGTGAAGAATTTAGATGATTCCTCCTTTGGAATTAATCCTTATGAGGGTTTCACACCCTTTACTTAAAAGCTCCAAAAGCTCTCCAAAATTAATTTAGAAAAATAACCAATGCATCCCCCTTTCTTTAACCTTTTAACCTTTTTCTGCTTTCTTATGTAGTATAAAATGACTTTTTAAAGTTTTCCTGTTTTCACCCATTGTCACTTAATAACCCCTTTTTAATTTAATTATTCAACTCCACTTTACTATTGCTTTTTCACCCAAGTGACATTAAATAATTAAATCGATCGATCCCCGTCTAGTGATGACTCAGACATGGGACATTATAGTCCCCCCTTCCTGATATTTCTTGTCCTCAAGCAATCTAGAAACTACATATCAACACCAGGATCTCAAATATGCCTGTAGAATGCTCCAACATATATTTGTTGTACCATCCTAACACAAGTGATCCCATCGTCATTTTCTTCAAGAGAATTCACCATTGTTGTTGCAACTGCTACCTCTAGACCCCATAACCTATAACACAATTTACCTTTATGCCATATAGAGAATGTACCCTCGTTGTCTCTGGAGCCTAATGAAAGCTCATCTTGTATGAAGTGACTAAATGTTGACAACCTTGAAGAAAACCTAACGGATTGCAGCATCTTAACACCTTCTCTAACATGTGCTAAAGATAACCAAAAATTCAAGATTACAGTGTCTGGTTCTCTTCAACTATGATGTCAAAGATGACCAAATTAGATGCTGTGTGGGAAAATGCTTTTGAAAAACAGGCAACTAGCTATTATGTGCCAGGAAATCTTTCAAGTGTATCAAATACAATTGAAGATTAGTTTGCAATATTGTTGTTTTCAACACAACTCAAAGAACATGCAAAAGTTCCAAACTCATAGGAGAAACATCGGGAAATACATCTCCCACCTTCTGCTTATTAGTCTTTGGTTCTCCATGAGGCCGTTTTCTTGGCATTGGTTCATCATCTTTCCAATTGGAACTAGGAGATAATCTCTCTATCAATAATATTTTATAAGTTCCTGGTTTGAAGAAGAATTTGTTGTCTATTTCATCTCTTGAAGGCAAAGGATAGAAAATTGCCCTCATTGATGGTCAAGTTCTAGTATGGAAGGACTCCTCCTTTGAATTTGCAAAGGTCATTGGTGTACAAATAGGAGGCCTATATAGTCTCCTTGGTCGCTCAATTCAAGCCTTGATACACAATACCTCTGAACTTTGCGAATTATGGCATCGAAGGTGTGTTCATGTTCATTACAAAGCTTTGGCTAGAATGAAGGATTTTGTTAAAGGTGTACCTGAAATCAATTTTGAACATGACGGAGTTTGTAAAGGAAAAATGTCAAAGGAAGATTTACTAGCAGTGATAGTAAGTCCAAATGAATCTTGGACCTTATACTTTCTGATGTTTGTGGACCTATGTCCAACAGATCCTTCAAATATCTAACTAGACCAAGTCCCATAAAAGTGTTCCTTACTTATGTTAGGGATAACTAGATCATCAACCCTTTTAGTTGTTTCAACTCCCTAAAGGGAAGTGACAGGTCTTAGCTCAACCCTTCAATCTATAAGTGCTTGTGATAATAGTGGTGATTGAGGGGAAGGACTTTGGGGCAAGGTGCCATGGCCATGGTACCCACTGATGGAGGTCCATCATCTTGAGTGTATAGATGTAAAGAAGGAGCAGTTGTGGAGGCATGAATTGTAAAAATTCGAGAAGCCCCAAATCACTACTGCAACAACTGATTATATTTCTCCTACTGAATCAAGTTATTTACAGTATTATACGGTAAACATCGAAATAAATACAACTACAACCTTCACAACTTAAACAAAAATCTGAGCAAGAAAGAAATAACACGCATAAGTGACATCGTTGTTTTTTGACCAATGTCCTCGAAAAAACCCAATGTGCGAAAATCGGTGCAACATTGAGGGTTTGTATTATTAAGCAATAATTTCTAAGTACAATTCTTTGGACCCCAAACTGGCAAGCCTATACAGAGATCTAACTAGACAAAAAGTAGTGAGATGATCTCACCCTGTCACTGGAAAATCCGGCATTGATTTGCGCTGGAGATGAGCCTTTGTGCCGTACTACGTCAGATTCACGTAGTCACTGCGTCACTCCTGCTAGGACTGTGCTACACCTCCTCTGATCCTGTGTTGGCTAGAAGCTTCGACCCTCTGTCCTTCCAGTCTCACACCCCGGCTCCAACACTTGATCCCAACTATTCCTCAGCAGAATTTCAGACTCCCCCTGAAGCTCAACACTGCCACATCATAGCTTTGCGTGGCCTTGTGTCAGCCTCTCTGGACGTCTTTCTGCCCTCTCTTTTTTGTACTCTTCGGATTAGGAAAACTTCCTCCGGAAACTATCCCTGCCCCTCACTGCAAGAAATAACCTCGATCACTTCTCCGACAACTGCTGCGTTGCACTCTTCAGAAATCGATCCCTTGATCTCTCACTCGATATGTTTTCCAAATGGCCATCAAGCCTCTTCTTATCATCTTCTCGTTGAGTAACCAACGGTTGAGATTAGATTCTAATCACTGGCTCAAATCATTTTGGCTTGATCCTCGTCTTCTTCTAGAAGTTTCACCCCTAGTTTAATTATTTGAATTTCCTAAGTTTAGACTTAGGCATCCATTAAAAATAATTAGTTATTTTAATAAAACTTTCTTTGGGTGGAATTTCCCAAAACGATTTACGGGTATTATGGAATACATGTGTCCTAGCCTCCCTGCAAATTTTGAGGCTTAGAGCACATCCGATGCTACCAGAAATCAACACTCCCTCCTAGCGAGGAATGTGCTCTAGTGTTGCAACTTGCTGAAGCATCACCCTTCTCTGTAACATCTCCCTCTGCGCTGTTGATGTATGACATCACTGCCCACCAACTACTATGCAAATGCTGCATCCGTGCTGTTGTTGGCCTTGCCACTGCCAACACTGCAATACTCTCCTATTGCTGCTACTGCTGCAACAACAATGGGAAAGCATCCAAAATATTGAACGAAAGGTGTTCAGCGTGATGCATCTACTTTTGGAGTTCTGACTGCTGCTAGTCTATGCGCTGTCACTGAATCCACTGCGCTGCCGCTGACTTTGCTCTGTGCCAACTGCATTGCTTCCAACACTAGCTCTGCGCTGCTCAAATTCTTGCGCTCCTAGCCACTGCAACTGTCACTCCGACACTCCTCTACACCAACTGACCTTGGTCCATCCTACTACTTCTGATATGGGCTCCCGTAGCAAGGTATTGATCCAAGCGATGGACTCCTCAAGGATCTTGCCCATCTCCAATTCTTTCGAACTATAGTACTAGATCACCCCACCTCTCCCTTGGAGGTATTTGGGCAAACATGGCGAAATCCTCTTCCTTGATCTTTGCAGTTGCAACCTGCGGATCATGTTTCTCGTCCTTGTCCTTCTTCTTGAGGGGACACTGCATAGCGTAGTGACCAAATTCACCACACCAGAAACATTTGATCTTTGAGAAATCTTTCTTCTTCTTCCGCTGCTCTTGCTGCCCCTTTGATGCAAGCGCTGCATTCTGTTCCTCCTCCTTGGGCTTCGTCCCACTGTCACTGCCATCAAGTTTGCACTTGAATAAGTCTTGGCTCATCTCTTCCTGCTGAAGAGCGACCCATATTCCCTCCCAATCTGCAAACCCCTCTCTGCCCAGGATACTATGGACAAATACTTTCCATTCTTTTGAGACTAAATTTAGGGCTGACCTCACCAGTTCTGTAGGTTGAGGTGTTGATCCTACAACTGCCAACTGATCTCGGACTTCCTGAAGCTTTGATAGGAACGGATCAATGCATTCCCCTTTCTCCATCCTTGCTGATCTTAGCTTTTCCTCCAAGTACATCTTCTGCTGCTCGAAAGATCCTTGATACAACGTAGCCAAGGCATCCCACATCTCTTTGGCCGTCCCTTTGCTAACAATGTGACATACAATGTGATCCCTCACTCCATCAAGGATCAACCGCTTGGCCTTTGCCATCTCAACCTTGTACTTCTTGAGTGGATTTGCATCACCTGGTACAACTACCACACTATAGACATACATCTTGAGATCATGCTCATCCAGAAAGCATGAGATCCTAGCCTTCCAGATCACATAGTTGGATGCTCCATCGAATCAATCTTGATCTCTCAACCCGTTAGTTGCCATCTCTCCCAACAAAATGTTGAACTGCCTCCTCTCTTCTCTGTGTTGCTGCTGGGCTGGCCTACACACTCCCTGTTGGAGTTAGTAGATTTGCTCCTTTCTACTGCTGCTCAACAAATGAGAAATTGAATTCCCTGGCTTGGAATTCTCTGAGGAGAAAAATTCCCTCAAGTAGTGTTTCCTTCCCTCTTTTGACGTTTTTTTGCCCCAACAACTGTTGCAGAAAATTGCATCTCACCAGAAAACTGCTCTGTGCTGAATCTGTTGCTACGTTGTTCCCTCTGTCGATGACAAATCTCAATCTGGAAATCTTTCCTCTCTGTCAACTCACTCACAGAGAATTTTTCCTTGAGAATCTTGACCTCATGGCCTGGACTGCGCAATCCCTCTGGGGATTCGATCTGCTGCCTATGCAACACTTCGATCTCCCTCGGACCTCCTTCTCTTCAACGCTAGACTCTTCTGGTTTGCTCTCTTGCTTCACCTACGCTATGATACCATGTGAAAATTCGAGAAGCCCTGAATCACTACTGCAACAACTGATTATATTTCTCCTACTGAATCATGTTATTTACAATATTATACAGTAAACATCGAAAAAAATACAACTGCAACCTTCACAACTTAAGCAAGAATCTGAGCAAGAAAGAAATAACACACACAAGTGACACCATTGTTTTTGGACCAATGTCCCCGTAAAACCCAATGTGGGAAAACCGGTGCAACAACTCAGGGTTTGCATTATTAAGCAGTAATTTCTAAGTACAATTCTTCGGATGCCCAAACTGGCAATCCTATACAGAGATCTAACTGGACAAAAAGTAGTAAAATGATCTCACCTTGTCACTGGAAAATCCAGCACTGATCTGCGCTGGAGATGAGGCTCTGTGCTGTCTCTGTGTAGTACTACGTCACACCCACATAGTCACTGGGTCACTGCTGCTCGGACTGCGCTACACCTCCTCTGATCCTCTGATGGCTAGAAACTTCGGCCCTCTGTCCTCCCGGTCTCACACCCTGGCTCCGACACTTGATCCTGACTGTTGCTTAACAGAATTTCAGACTCTCTGAAGCTTTGTGTTGCCACAACGTAGCTCTGCGTGGCAGTGTGTCAGCCTCTCTGGACGTCTTTCTGCCCTCTCTGCCTTGTACTCTCTGGATCAGGGAAACTTCCTCCGGAAACTATCCCTGCCCCTCATTGCAAGAAATTTCCTCGATCACTTCTCCAACAACTATTGCGCTGCTCTCTTCAGAAATCGAACTCTTGATCTCTCACTCGATGTGTTTTTCAAATGCCCATCAAGCCTCTTCTTATAATCTTCTTGTTGGGTAACCAATGACTCATATTATATTCTAATCAATGGCTCAGATCATTTTGGCTTTATCCTCGTCTTCTTCTAGAGGTTTCATCCCCATTTTAATTATTTTAATTTCCTAATTTTAGACTTAGGCATCCATTAAAAATAATTAATTATTTTAATAAAACCTTCTCCCGGTGGAATTTCTCAAAATGATTTCTGGGTATTCTGGAACACATGTGTTCTATCTTCCCTGCAAATGTTGAGGCTTAGAGCATATCTAATGCTGCCAAAAATCAACATGAGTTAGCCCGAGAAGTGTATAGATGTAAAGATGGAGCAGTCGTGGAGGCATGAGTGGCCCTTTCCTCGACATGCTTTTTCCACCACTTTGGCAACTTTTACTTCTTTTTGATAATGCTTTGAATGGGAGCATAGCCTAGGAGCCCACACTTGCTTTTGATGATTTAGCATTTATTTAGCGCTTAATGACAAGTCAGTTTCTCGCTCATTAGGTTTGGGACATGTAAGGGTCCCTTTATTATGTGATGGAGCATCAAGTTCTCAAGGAACTGGGTGATGGCTAATGAAGGGGGTGGAGGTCATGCTAGGATTTTTCCCATGTGCTAATTAATTTCCTAAGCATATTTTGCATTTGACATTTCTTTTTCTTTCATTGTGGCCATTTTATGCTTTTAATGTTCTTTTAGCTACTTCAACCTCCAAGGCAAAGTTTCTAGCCCAAACTCAAGGATGAGGATAAGAGGATGCCAACCCAATGAACCAATGACCACAAGCCCAAAGAATGGAGAGGAAACCTAGGAAATGATGGAAAATGATAAATATGGAACATTGTGCACACACTACTTCAATCCAAGTCTCCCAAGTAGTGCTTTTCTTATAAGCTTTAGGATTCAAAGGAGGACCCACTGGACTACAAGACTAACCTCCCTAGTGAAGTGAAAGAACAGGTTTACAGTCAAGATCGGTCAATCATCCAGATCACCCGTTAATCCATGTTAGAATGACCAAAACATTAAGTAAAAGCACTTGTTTGCAAGATGGTTAGAGCACCCACTGAATGATGATCCACCTTCCTTCAAGTGGAATGTCAGATGGCAAAAGGTGCTTGACCGGTGCAAATGGTGGAGAATTCTAGCATAATGTCATGTAGTGAACAATGTTAGGCTGCTGGTTTGCTGGCTGTCCAAAGAAGGATACATTTTTTCTTCTGTGGGGTTACCCACATTTTGGTGGGTAACAAGCATCAAGGAGTCAATCCCATTGATTGGTCCTGTACATGCATCTGCAGCACAAGGTTTGAGATTTAGAAGGCTATGTCTTTTTTTATAATTTTTTCTTTTCTTAATTTTATATTTTTTTCTTAATTTTTTAATTTCTAAGGGTTATAGGCAAGAGATTGGATCCCAGGTGTCCCCATTTTCTAGGGGTTGTCTAGATGACTGCACTTTTGGGAAGCACGCTCCCCTTGTTGGGAATAGGTTTCCCTGCATTTCCCAAAAGGTGAGGTGTCGGGAAACATTTCCCCATGTGCGCTGAAGTCCATGGAGCATGGGACATGAGGGTGGCATGCCCTAGACCCTAGGTGACACACCCCTATGGAACACCAGAAAAATTGCTATGCTAATAAACCATAAATATCTATTGAATGTGGTATATAATTATTCACCATTGAAAGTCCATAAAATATTGGTTGGGGGAAACTGCTATGCAAAAATACCATAAATATCTGTTGAATTTAGTATACAAGAGATATCCATCATCTCAGAATAAATTTTTGTGCAAAATAATTTGTTTCCCATTGTCAATGCCTCCTTCATCTCAAGTAGATTCCTCATTCAGAAAAGAGGTCCATTCTTTAGTTTAGAGTTACTCTAGTTAGTTCTTGCACCGGGTGCTTTTGTAACCAATGTGCATCTCTTAGTGTGCTAGAATCCTTAAGCTCTAGGAACCATCGTTATGACCTGACACCTTGTGTAACATTTTCCATCCCCTTTATCAATGATGTAATGTGACAATTCATGAATGGAGTATGATTTGTGCAGTGTTAGGAATGCATCCACATGGTGTCTGTATGCGTACTTAAATCTTGAATACATGGACATTGGTGATTGTATAGTTTAAAAATTTTGTGATCTGTTGGGGGTCACTAAAATTATGTTGGAGCCATCTGAGCATTTCAAAAGAACACAAAGATCTGGTTCCTTTGAGCTCTCTTGTTAAAGTGTTATGAACATACATTTAAATCTAGTAAGAAATTGCATCTTTTAATGTGTATAACAACTTCTGAAACAATTTTGAATTTCTAGTCTTGGTATCACTAATATCGCTGATTAATGTAACTAGCTTTTCACTGAAAATGATATAGTATGACCTAACAGGCTACAATTGAAGTTTTTCAATTCTAAATATTGTAGTATGTTGCCAGTTGTTTTTGGTAGAAGCTAGGTTTTATTGAAGAACTAGATTTTATTGTTCCATTAAGATAGATATCCTAGTTGTTCTAATTGGCATTCCTTATCTTGAATTTTTTATTTTATCTACAAGGTGGTATGTTGTAATCCAGGTAGAAATTTATGTTGATAACAGGGAAATATTTTAATTTGAAACATTTGTAGGAAACTGATGGAGAAACTTATGTTAAAGGCTTTGAAAATGCTCAAATATGGGGATTAGGAGAAACAGAGCTGGCACATTTACTGGCAATTACCACTACACAAGTAAGCTCACGGAAAAATCTCTTGATATAATAACTTTCTGTTGGTTAGGAAAGGTGATTTTTATATAAAAAAGTTGGGTTTTAGGTAAGAGAACGCATTGAGGACAATTTTGACACTCCAGGAGCTTTACAAGCTCTTTTGAATCTTGCCAGTGGAGTCCATTCATACTTAGATAAAACGGTATTCTCAAAACTCATATCCACTTCTTATTTTTGAATTGAATTAGAACCTGCGGTACATATAATGCCTTACTGCGTTTGAATCTTAGCATTAATCAATAATTTCTCTCTTTTATTTTTATTTAGATGAGGTTATGAATTTTATGTTTAAGTCAGCATAAGATCAAAAATAGGTTCTTATAGGTTTTCCTATGTTCTAGTAATGATCAAATGACAGCTTTGCTTTTTCTTCCTGGTACCAAAAGTCGTATAAGCAAGTTGATTGTAGTGCCATATAATCTAAGTTTTTCGATTTTGTACAACTGTTCCATATGCTCTATGGGATATTACATGCTTGATTTTTTAGAAAGGGGCATAGAGAAAGGTCATTGAACTTAAGTTAGAATCTGATATTCATATAGGACAAGTATAAAACTCATAAACGCCTATCTTGCTTAGAAAAGCCTGGTAACCGAAATTCATATGAAGCTAAACTACAAGGACAGTTTTACAACAATTTGGAAACATAAAACTTCTAACTGTGAAACTTTTTGCTTCAAAGATTCTAGTCAAGGTCATTGTTTATATGTTTGTTGATTTCCCTTTGTTATTGTTGTTGATGCAAAGTGGAGTGAAGTTTCTTGAATCTTTAGTATAGAAGCCCTTCAAGATTTATAGCACATCTGGAAGGAGTTGGAATGTGATGGTTGGATTTGTCATGAATCATGCTAGCTTGTGTGGTAGAGTTTGGAGTGGTCTATTTGGTTGGAAGAATTTTGCCTAATTGTTTATCGAGAAATCTCTCTCGCGAACAGGTGAACACTCCCTCATATATGCTCATGATCTAGACAGACTGTATTGTAGACCATTGTATGGATTTCCACTAGATCTAAATCCAACTAGTCCTAATTTGTCCCATAAGTGAGAGAATGTTTTGTTCTTGATGGTTGTCCTCAGGTGATCTATCTGATGCAGCTCTAGAGATCCAGTTCCTGCTACTGGCTACTGGCATACAAAGAAATGAATATATCAATCTTAAGAACCTTTAAGCACTCGGAATGTTAATTGCAACGACATCTAACCTTATCTACTCAAGAAAGACCAGATCTATCAAGTGCTTGCATACAAATCTGAACACAATATGTAATGAAGGGGAAAATGCACAGATCTTTACTCATTTGAAGATAAAATGACATCAACTGATCCTGGTTGAAGCCTGAAGGCCTCTCCTAGCTCCCTGCTCCAACTCTTCCTTGGCCCTCACACAAGCTTGAGAAATCTGATATCTGAAGTCTTGAAGAGTCTCTCTGAAAATGAGGAGCACAAGTTCTTCAAAAATATGAAAACTGAGAAATCCAAGGGTAGAAAGGTAGTGTCTCAGCATAATTACTCCAGTAGGTCAGTGAATCTCAGGGTGGGAAATAGAGCTATAACACTAGTCCATTTCTCTATTTATTTGGAATGTCATGGGGAATCTCTTTCTCGGTTATTGAATGAAATATTTGTTTATTCATATTGTTATTTAAAGGAGAGTTTTTTTTTGTTTTTTTGTTTTTGTTTTTAAATATAAGTTAGCATAGTATGAAAAGTAGGTTTGTAGGTGTTCCTATGGTCCTGCTAATGATCAAAGAGAGCCAGCCTATTTTATCGTGCAAACATTTTTTGTTGTATGACCATTCTATATGCTATATGGGATATCATATTCTTCCTATCTGTTCACTTTCTTTCCCAAAATTTTATAGCTCGTATTTATTGTAAATGGAGACTTCAAGAAAAGTTGTTGAACTCAAGTTAGAGGTGAATATTTGTACTGGACAACTATACTGCATAAAAAAGCCAAGTAATCTGAAATGAGCAAAGCTTGTTTGTGTTTCGAAGATAGTCTTTTTCTTGTAGATATAATTATATTGATTGAATGATCTGTAAACCAATGTTGGAAAAGTTGGACTTGGGAATAAATTGACAAGGGTCTGAAAATTGAAAAAGTCGTATAAGTTACGAGAAAATAAAAAACATTGGCAAAACTCAGCAAAGTAAAAAAAGGTACAAAAATATATTTTTTCTCAATTTCGAAAAACATGCAATTTTTTACAATTTAATCCTGATTTTTACGATTTAATCTTGATTTTTTCACTTTCGAAAAAATCGCCAAGAACTCGGTAGATAATATCATCTGGCTGAAAAAATCGTGATTTGGCAATTTTATCAAGATCTAATCCCAATTGAATCCACTGAAAAGTTCCTCACAATAGATCTGATAAAATTATACTTAAAAATCCTAAACCTACTCTATGAGGGTTCATTTCTCTTTAGATTTATGGATATGTAAATTACTATTTATTGCATATGCATGCAAATTTTAATTATGCAGAAAATAGAAAATAGTGAAATAAAAACTCACAAACCACAATTGACACAAGATAAATCTCGGGAAGCCCTTTTGGGAGAAAACTCAACTAAAAGGTGAGGTTGCTCTATACGCTTTCTCTGAATAGAAAATGACTTGCAAGTACAAAGAAGTAGGGCTTGTGGCCTGTAGGCTACTACACATGCACAAATCCTCTCTTTGTGCTCTCTCCTTATCCTTCTTAGCTACTTTGCTCATCTGTGGAACAAAAAATGCACTTGAAAAGAATGGAACCCCCTTTCTTCTTAGTGGCCCGTTATAACACAACTCGATACTCTACTAGTGGTTAGGTTTGACTCCTTCAACTCTTAATTGGAGTTACAATTTGGACTTTTCTACAGTCTTCTTCATCATGATCATGTGGCTAGCCCCTTTTCCATGAATAATGGGGGCTGATGTGGCATCCTTTCGAATTATGGTTGTCAAAACAGGAAGGTCAACTTTCGAGTGGCATAACTTTTGCATAGGGATTCTGATTGAGTGGATTCTTGCACCATTGGAAAGGTATTTGTGTGTAGAATAGGAAAAAGGGGTGCAACAATAAAGCAAAACGTTTTTATTCCCAAAAAATGTCGTTTAATGCCTCAAATTGCTCTCGGAAGGTTTTTGACCCCAATTTGCCAAACTGGGTTCCATCGGTAAAAGTGGTCCTGTGAGCTGATTTCTCCACTTTTTCCACTTTGTAAGCATCAAGATGGATTACAAACAATATAGTGATCCAATCCAGATCATACCTCCCCATTTTGGGAGGATTTTGGTTCCCAAAAGATTCTACTGAATGAGGTGAGGAATTTTTTCCTCCATGTTCTCTCGGGTGTACCATTTAGCCTTTGTCTAGAAGCTGTCCTTTCAACCGAATCTGCCAAAGGTCATGCTGCCCCTGCATTGTAGTTCTGGACCTCTTTTGCAATGTATCTTCTATCAACTCTGCTTAAGCATCTAGTGCCAAATCCTCTACTGAAGGTAGGACTTGTTCCTCTTCCAAATCTATCATGGGAGGCTTATAGAGTTTCAAATTATCTACATTTACAATTGAGTAAATATGCATGTATGGGGGTAGACAGTCTATAGGCGTAATCTCCCATCTTTTCCAGTATCTCAAAGGGACCATATCACAAAGCCTTGATTTTCTTGCCAGGACCCTGTAGTTGCTCCTTGTTCAACTGTAACCATACTCTATCTCCCACCTTGAAGGACTTCTCTGTTTTATGCTAATCATGTCCGACCTTATATTTTTCTTGGAAATTTTGCAGTGTCTCGTATATCTATATATGTATTTGTCAGATCTTCTCAACAATTTTTTCTACCCTTTGGGATCAACTATAAGATCCTTCCTCACTTCTTGTTTCCCATATACAATATCCAAAGGTGAAGGTGGCAAATATCCAAAACAAGTTTCAAATGGGGACTTACGAGTAGAAGTGTGGATTGCTTTGTTATAAGAGTGCTATATATATATTAGATTTTCATCCCAAGTCTTCGGATGCTTCTAGTTGTAACCCCTCAAAAGTTGCACCCAAGTCCTGTTGAATACTTATGTCTGCACATCTGTCTCTATATGGAATGCTATAGAACTCTTTAACCCTGTGTCCATATTCTCCCACAGTGTAGTGTGAAATGCATTAAGAAATCTCGTGTCCTTGTGTGAAACGATGCTCATCGGTATCCAAGAGTGTGCTTAGACTTCTCTAAAGAACAAGCTTGTTGTTTCGTGCTCACTGATGGTTTTAACAGGGCATCAAAACACACATCTTGTTGAACCTGTCAACTTCCACAAACAAGTAGTCATGTCCCTTCTTTGTTATTAGTAAATTTCCCACAAAGTCCATTGAAATGCTTTCCCAAGTATGAGTGGGTATAGGTAAGGGATGATATAGACCCTATTTTCTGTTATTAGGCTTGCCAGTACAACAAATCATGCATCCTCTTATGAATCTAACTATTTGTTCTTGCATCTTGGGCCAATACACATACCTTTACAAGTTGGTCACTCTCTTCCCTACACCAAAGTGCGCTACAACCTTTGGAGGTGTGAGCCTCGCTAATCAGCTATGACCACTCACCTTTAGGAACACATAACTTATCTAGCCTGTACAGTAACTTGTCCTAGAGATGGTACTCAACTGTGTTGTCATAGTTGTACATATGACTCTGGTTCTGCAACTGTTGAAACACTGCCTTAAAGACCTTGTCCTCTGAATATGCCTCTCTGTGTGCATCATGGGAGAATGGCTCCATGTGCATCAGAGTTTCCAAAGCTATGATCTTTGAGTGGGTGGCCTTGAATGTATGTTGGTCAACTTGTTTGTGCGTCCCTTCTTATACTTGATCACCAAATGAAACAACTGTAAAAACTCCATCCACTTGTAATGCTTGGTTTGATGTAGCTTACTCTGGGTCTATAGGTATTGTAGTGGCTGGTGATATGTGTGGATAATTGTCTCCTTTCCCAACATATATTGTTTCCATTTCTTTATGGCTTGCATTAGGGCATAGAGCTCCTTGTTGTAGACCTAGTTTTAAAAAACAACTTGATCGAACCGAAAATCTGTCAAACTGGCCGATTAGCTCCCTGAGATATCAAACCCTCCTAACAAATCTGATTGGTTGGTTGATCAGGACCGATTGGGTACCAAATCGACCGGTTTTGGTACCAAATTGAACGGTTTGGCCGATTTGGTACTTGACCGATCGATTTTTGTAAAAAACCAGCTGGTTAGGAGGCCACATGGTTGGGCATGTTGATGGGACTCCCAGGTGGTTTTTAGCAAACCATGGTAGGTTCCCTTCTAAATATGCTGCCCCCAAGCTTATAAAAGAATGGCTAAGCTCCTATTTGCCTCAAACATTTGATATCTAGTGTTTGTGTGCATATGAGAGCTTCGATATTTCTACACTAACTTTGAGTTTTGGAGCAACAACAACAAATTTGGAGGTTCTTTGTCATATTGGAGCTAGTTTGGAGTTGGCGGTGTTGATCCCAATGCAGATTGGGTAGTTTAATGAAGAGATGAAGTGAACCAACAAGACCAAGCATGGCACATGGTGACTCGTGAAGGAAGCAATAGTTGTGCAACTTGGCGAACTCGTGTTTTTAGTTCTGCTAGGCCTAGTGTTGTTGCGCATGCTACTACTAGTACTACTATTAAGGCTAGAGAGGAGTTTGAGGAGTCCTCAAACTCTGAGCTAGATGATGTTTATGTAGTTCTTAGTGATGCTCCCATGTGTAGTAGTGGTGATGAGTTTGATGAATGATCATGTCGATCAGTGATTTGTAGTAGGCTAGTGGCCTAGAAGCTTGAGTTGTAGCATTGTTTAGGGACTCAGGCAGCCATTTAGAACCTCATTGTAGCATTGTTTTTTGACTCTAGAGGCAATTTAGAGCCTCATTAGCTATGTATTTTTCCAATGATATCATTGATATGTATAGCACTTAGTGCCATTTTGATATATGCACCCTTACATGGTATATAGATGAGAAGACTTCATAGTTTGTCTCTAATAGTTTGAAATCATGGTTTGTAATCTTAGAAATAATTTTTTTCATTAAAATTAATTAATTTATGTATTTTTCTCCAATTTCGGTTTATTGAATCCGATTTGAACCAGTTTGATTTGGTTCCGGTTCGAATCACCCTTAGATAGGCAGCCGGTTTGAAACTTGGTTCCGGTTTTTAAAACTATGCTCGTAGGTTGGGTAGTTAAGAACCACCCCATGAAATACTTTGTAATGGTAGCATATAAGCCTTCCTCCCTATATCAAGATTTCTCCCATAACATACTCACTTGCATTTGTCTCCACTTCGAAGGGTTGCTGCAAATTCGGTAATGTCAAAACTAGTGTTGGACTAATCTTCTTCTTTAGCTCCTCAAAGTCCCTTTGTTGACCCTCTTGCCATTGGAAACCCTTGCCACTTATTGTGATGGCTTGGACTAGTGCTACTACTGCTGAAAATGAGGCTATGAATTTCCTTAGGTACTATGCTTTCCCAACGAAACTAATGACCTCAAAAACATTAGCAGGCATCGACCATTTCATGATGGCCTTCATCTTGGTAGGATCCATTTTGAGCTCTCCACCTATCACATATGCCAGATACATCAAAGACTGTTGTGCAAACTCACACTTTTTGATATTTGCTAGAAGCTAATGCTTCTTTAATGTCTCCAACACCTAGTCGAATGTGGGGATGTGCTCCTCCTAGGTAGCACTATATACTAGTATATCATCCAAATAGACAATATCAATTACATCAATAAAAGGGCACAATATATCGTACATTAACCTCATAAACATAGTTGGTGCATTGCATAGAGCAAATGACATGACTAACCAATCATACAAACCTTGCCTGGTTTTGAAGGCGGTCTTTCAGGTACTTCTCTGGCTCAAAACTGTTGATATCTAGACTTATGTCTAGCTTTGTGAAGTATATCGTTTGCTGCCATTGATCAAGTAGTTCATCGATTCTAGGCAGGGGGTATCTGTTCTTGAGCGTAATTTTGTTCAACGCCCTGTATTGTATACACATTCGCCAAGCCCCATCCTTCTTTGGGACAATGATTGTTATGAATTATATATACATAACTATATCTATATATATATATATAATATATATATATATATATAATAAAGTTTAAATTAAAAAATAAATTAATATTTAGACATAAATTAACACTAAGCTACTTAATTAAGTTGAAGAGGCATTAGTCAAAAGACATACCCCTCTATGTTGGCATGGCCAGTCAACTCCTATATAAGGAGAACCGCCATGGCCATGTAATCCATCCATCCATTGTTCATTTAATAAAAAATATTTATACATATAAATTATGTTCTATTGCTAGTCATCTGAAATTTAATTAAACAAGTATACAAAAACCACTGTAGCAGCATATGGAACAAGCGTATCAGTGGTATCAGAAGCCACCTTCCTGTGGGCCCTCCACACTCATCAAACTATCATTCCGCTATAGTCCTCCACCTTCCGCGCACGTCCCTGCCTCCACTCTGCCATCCCCTGCTATCATTCATTCCCTCGCTGTCACTAAATTCTGTGCCGTCATGCACTGTCATAGGCTATAGCCTATCCCACTGTCGACCCCCAACCTATGTCATTGCCCTTGCTCCCCCCCCTGTCCGCCACATTACTAACACCGTAAACGCTGGATTTCTGCACTTGGCAATCACTGTGCATACGAGATTTTGACGTCGCGGGAGCCACGTGAGAGGTCATGGTCAACGGATGTGATTCAAATCAACCACAGGTAAGATTTTTTAGAAGGTTAATCAATATAACGTATAATAATATATTATAATTTTATAATAATTATATTATAACTTTATAATAACTATATTATAAATTTTAATAATTAAAAAAAATATTATTATTATTAAATAAAAAAAATTATTATTATTAAATAAAAAGAAAAAAATTGGGTGTTCAAGGAAAAGCGAAACAAAATGGCAAGCAACAACAATGATGATATGAAAAAAATTCAAGAGGACATCAACAAGTTAAATAAATGCCTTGATAACGTCGAGAAGTCAGTTAGTAAGCAAGACCAAATGGAAAATGATATCTCTTTTTTGAAAAGCTTGATGAGCTAGCATTTTGGAGGGACTGATCCACCTTCAGCTACACAGAATCCCAAGACTCTGGAAGGTGAGAATTCTCCAGAGCATGAGTTCCTGAGGCATGAGAAGCCGCGAATATTGCAAATTCACTTCGAAGGAAGCCAATATTATACCAAATCTTTCGAAAGAAACAATCTTAAAATTAAAAATGAATTACCTAAGTATGATGGTAAGAACTAAAGGCACCGTTGTATGGTTAAATAAGATGGACGCTATCTCTTTAGCAAATCCTCCACTTGGCGAGCAAGAACGGGTCATGATTGCATCCAACTACCTAGAAGAAGAAGCATACGATTGTTTTCTGTGGTGGTCTTCTAAATGTACAGGTTGCTCGTTTAATTGGCAAAACTTTAAAAACGCCCTGTTGAAAAGATTTCATGACGAAGAAGAAGATGATGTATAT
Organism: Pinus taeda; assembly: GCA_000404065.3. NCBI lineage: Eukaryota > Viridiplantae > Streptophyta > Pinopsida > Pinales > Pinaceae > Pinus > Pinus taeda. The sequence goes on from APFE030562827.1 coordinate 408,305, forward strand.
GAGAGATTCGTTCACCTGAAACAAAAAGGATTAGTGAGTGAATACACTCACTAATGGGAAGTGTTGGCAGCAAGGCAAAGAGTGTTTTCAGATGAGGAGCTATTAAAAATGTATCGTTGTGGCCTTAAAGATTACATTCGCGAAGAATTAAAATTACGTCAACCCAAAACCATTGAGGATGCCAAACGCACAGCTATAATTATCGAACGAAAATATAAATTCCACAAGGCACCATATGCCAGTAACGAGAGAACTAACAACTACTCCAAGGGGAAGTTAGGTAAACCATCATCAGAGAACACTAGCAAGTATGTTCCACCACCAATGCGAAATGAAGCAAAAAAAAATCTAGTGTTGAAAGGAAAATGCTAGAAATGCGGAGACAAGTATTACGCAAGACATAAATGTGAAATGCAAAAAATGTACAACTGCAAAGCCGAACAAGAAGAAGAATCTTCAGAAGACAACTCTGACGAAGAGAACAATGAAAAAATGCAAACCCTAGTCCAGAATCAGAAGAAGATATGCCACGAATTTCTTTGGCAGCCATCACAAGGATAACTCAACCACAGACACGAAAGCTTAAAGGTCACATCAAGAAGCAAAATGTTATAGTTCTAATAGACTCAGGGAGTATGCACAATTTCTTGGATGTCAATGTTGCAAAAAGATTAAACATTTTTGCTTACCCCATAACATATTTAAAAGTTATGGTAGCAGACGGACAACGTATAGATGGAATAGGTAAGTGCCATAATGTTAAATTGCAACTAAGCGAATAAGAAATTGAGTCCAGTTTTTATACAGTCTCCCGAGGAGGAGTAGACGTTTTTCTAGGAATACAATGGTTGCAAACACTAGGCACGTACTCAGCTAATCACCAAAAACAGTGCATTAAGTTCAAGTGGGATGGAAGGAAGTATAAGTTGTTTGGGTTTCAATCTCCATCAACTCAAGTCATTTCTGCTCAGCAGATGAAGAAACTTATTCGCAAAGGAGCCCCATCATTTTTTGCACAATGTCATCTGTTGGAGTTATTATCGATAGAAGAGACTCACCATCCTTCAGAAATCTCATCCTTGATCCAGAAATACGAGAAGGTTTTTGAGGATCTACCAATGAAATTACCCCTTGAAAGGTAAATTGAACACATCATCGAAGTCAAATCAGGTTTGACACTAGTAAACATTAAACCATATCGTTACCCCCATCACCACAAGACATAAATAGAACGATTAATACAAGACTTGCTGAAGCATGGAATCATTACAAAAAGTAGAAGTCCATATGCTGCACCAGTAGTATTGGTAAAAAAAAAAGGATGTGTCCTTCTGTTTGTGTATAGATTACGGAGGGTTAAACAAAATCACTATCAAACATAAGTTCTCGATTCTGTTCATTGATGAAATGCTAGATGAACTACACGGTGCAAAATACTTCTCAAAGTTAGATCGAAGATCAGGGTATTACCAAATATGTGTAAGACTAGAAGATGTCGAAAAGGCAACATTTAGAACACACGAAGGGCATTATGAGTTTAAAGTTATGCCATTTGGACTAACAAATGCGCCAACCACCTTCCAAGCAAGCATGAATGAACTTTTTCACCCATATTTGCAGAAGTTTGTATTAGTTTTCTTTGATGATATTCTTGTTTACAGTAAGACATGGAAAGAACATCTCAAGCATTTGGAGGAAGTATTATATGTATTAGAGAAGAATCAATTTTACGCCAAGTTATCTAAGTGTACCTTTGGGCAAAAGGAAGTTGAATACCTAGGGCATGTTATATCCAGAGGAGTCAAGGTGGATCCCAACAAAATCGAGGCAATCAAAGAATGGCCGAAACCCAAGAATGTATCTAGGCTAAGAGGATTTCTAGGGTTAACTGGGTATTAAAGAAGATTTATGCAAAACTATGCACATCTGGCAGCACCTCTGACCAATTTGTTAGAAAAGAATGCTGTTCAGTGGAATAACCAAGTAGACAAATGTTTCGAGAATCTAAAAGAAGTAATGTCGACCACACCGGTGCTAGCGACTCCTGACTTCTCCAAATCGTTTATAGTCAAATGTGATGCCTTGGAATTAGGGCCATATTAATGCAGGACAACCACCGTATAACATTCGAAAGTAGGAAACTTAATAAACGAGAAGGCTTGAAATCAACTTACCAAAAGGAGATGCTCGCCATCATATATGCTTTAACAAAATGGTGCCAATACTTGTTTGGGAGTAAATTTTCAATTCGAACCGACCACAACAGTCTTCAATTCTTACTTCAACAAAGACATTATCAATAGAACAACAAAAGTGGATGGCGAAGTTGTCAGCGTTTGGCCTAGAAATATTGCACAAGAAGGGGAAGGAAAATGTTGTAGCTGATGCACTTTCACGTAAGGATGACGATAACACAAAATGTGCTGCCATGATAGTTGTTCTGGATTGGTTGGATGAAATACGAGACGAATATGCCAAGGATAAGGATTATGATTCCATGATTAAGAATATCAATCAATATATCAATTTCGAGTGGAGGAACGACATAATGTGGTATAAGGGTAGAATTTACTTAACACCAACATCCAAATTTAAGTTGAAAATTCTAAAGGAATCTCACAATTCACCAGCAACACGACATGTCGGGTTCTACAAGACTTACTACAACATTCAACAATCATTTTATTGGAAGGGCATGCGTAAGGAAATTCAGAAATATGTTGCAGAATGTGATATTTGTCAAAGGAATTAAAGTGAAAATATTCCAACCCCAGGTTTGTTACACCCGCTACACATTCCAAATCGGAAATGGGAAGAGATATCAATGGACTTCATTGAAGGACTACCCACATCTGACGGTAAGGATAAGATATTTGTCGTAGTCGACAGACTCACTAAATATGCCCATTTTGTGGCCATCAAAAAAACTGACACCACTAAGCAAATTGTGGAAATGTTTTGTAAAAACATATACAAACTACATGGGTTTCCCAAAGTTATAGTAAGTGATAGAGATGCAAAGTTCAAAGGTAATTTTTGGAAGGAATTTTGCCACCAGGTAGGGATATCCCTCAACATGGGTTCAACTTATCGTCCCTAGACAGAGGGTCAGACTGAGGTTGTGAATAAATGCTTGGAAACATATCTTCGTTGCTTTGTCGCTGATAAAAAAAATAAGTGGACTCAATGGTTAGACCTGGCATAGTACGTGGATAGTGGTGCATCGAAACATATGACAAGTTCGTGTGATGTGTTTGAGACTCTAATTGAATGGGACTCGATGTAGGAATTTACAGGGTAAGTTCCTCAGACAGAACACCAAAGGACACCGCTCACAACCATATCACGGATCAATACACCAGTATTGTTGACGTGGTTAAAACCCTCAAAGAGGGAAACAGTGCACGACCTGAGCCAACGTGGCCACTTCAGGCAATTTATTAATAAAAGAATGAAAATTTACATAAGCTTCTCTCATGAACGGTTCCCCTACAAATGACCCTTCATGCTCTTTAAATAAAGATCATGGACCAATCGGGTGTTAAGCCATGGATCAAGTGTCGGTAATACCGAGGTGAGAATGAACCGTTGGATCACTACATATCGTGACCGTCGGATTGTAAGTTACAGAAGTACATAGTAAAGAAACACACTTTATCTAACTCTACACTAGACCAAGTTATACTTAACTATTTCCTATGTGTCGGAATATCCTAACATCCCCCCTTTAGAACAACTTGGGATAGGATTGAAGGATGTACAAATATGACACAATAGGAGAAGGAAGGAGGCATTAGAGCCTATCCCCCCTTAGTGACAACTTCCTGAACTCCAACCATAAATCGAAGTTTAGTAAGCTTCGCCTCTGTGAGAGCCTTTGTAAAGATGTCTGCATCTTGATCATCTGTTGAACAATATTGCACTTCAAGAACATGGTCGTGAATGAGCTTTCTGATGAAGTGCATGTGCAGTTCAATGCGTTTCCTATGCTGATGTTGGATTGGATCTTTGCGTAGTTGAATGGCAGTTTGATTATCACACCAAAGTGCAGTCGGATGTTGCTGCTGAAAGCCAAACTCTTACAGGATCTGACGAAGCCAGAGGGCTTCCTTACTAGCTTCTACGACACCACGATACTTTGCTTCTGCTGAATAAAGAGAAATGTTACTTTGTTTCTTGCAAGCCCATGTAATAGGTCCTGAACCAAGAGTGAACACATAACCTGCAGTAGACTTTCGATCATCAGGGTCACCAGCCCAATCAGAATCAGTGAAACCAACCAATAGAGAATATGCTTCTGCACTGTAATGAATCCCAAACTAAACTGTACCTCGAACATAATGAAGTATTCTTTTAGTTGCTTTCCAATGACTTTCATGTGGATTTTGCATAAACCGAGCAATAAGGCCAGCAACAAAGGAAAGGTTAGGACGAGTATGGGTCAAATACAAAAGTTGTCCTACAAGTTGACTGTATAAGGTAGCATCAACTTCAGGGGAAGTACAAGTGGCTGAAGGTTTGACTCTAGACTGAAAGGGAGAAGGGGCTGGCTTACAGTCGTCCATGTGAAAATGGCGTAGAAGATCACAGGCATACTTGGACTGGGAAAGGGAAATACCTTCCTTGGATTGCAAGACTTGAAGACCAAGAAAATAATGCAAGTGTCCTAAGTTTGTCATTTCAAACTTCTTTTTAAGGTTGGACTTCACATGGTTTATAAGGTTGGGATCACTACCAGTGAGGATAAGATCATCAACATAAAGAACAAGAATGATAAGGGACTTGCCCACTTTCTTGGTGTAGATAGTATTGTTAGAATGACACCTAGAAAAGGCAGTTTCTAAAATAAAGCTATCCATTTTGGCATACCAAGCCCGAGGAGCTTGCTTGAGACCATAAAGGGATTTCTTAAGTCGACATACAAGGCTGGAATTTGTTTGTATAAAGCCAACAGGTTGTTCCATATAGATTTCTTCATGCAAGTCCCCATGCAAGAAGGCAGATTTAACATCCATCTGATGGACGTCCCATTTGAAAGAGGCAGCAAGGGAAAGGACAAGGCGATTAGAGTTCATTTTGGCAATAGGGGAGAAGGTTTCAGTATAGTCAGTGCCTTCAACTTGTGAAAAACCCTTAGCAACAAGAGGAGCTTTATGTTTATCAACTTTCCCATCTGGTCCATACTTGGTTTTGTAAACACATTTGCATCTAACAAGTTTTCGTCCCTTTGGTAGAGGAACAAGATCTCATGTATCATTTGCTAATAATGAACGATATTCTTCATTCATAGCTGCATCGCAATCTAGATGGCCTGAAACTTCTGCAAAGGTGTCAGGATCATAACTCGCTGAAGCTTGAGCCAATAAAGAAGAGGCTCTATCGAACTAAGAATGTGTACGTCGCTGATCTGTCGGATCACCGGCAAGAGCGCGCTGCATCCCGAGTAGCACAGACCCATTTTGGAAGCTGAGAAGCTGAAGAAGGATTATGAGAAGGTGGGGGAAGATTGTAATCTTCGCTTTCATCATCTGAAGAAGAAATATTTTCAAAAGTGGAAGAGATAGAGAGAGGTGGCACATAAGTAGAACTAGGCTCGTAGGCCGATATATTTTCAGCAAACTTTACATCTCTTTTAATGATAACATTTTTGGACTTAAGTGGAATAAGTCTATATCCTTTGACATCTTCAGAATATCCAACAAAAATACATTTTTCACTCTTAGGTTCTAAAGCTTTAATGTTTCTCATCTGGAATATGGGCCCATGCTTCACTTCCAAAAACACGAAAGTGACTTACATCTGGTTTAATTGAGCTCCATGCTTCTTCTGGAGTGATATTCTTTAAAACCTTAGTAGGAGTGCAATTTATTATGTAATTTGCACAGTTAATTGCTTCTGCCCAAAAATTAAGACTAAGTCCTTTAGATTGAAGCATACAATTAGCCATTTCCTTTAAGGTGCGATTCTTCCTTTCAGCTACACCATTTTATTGTGGAGTATATGGAACAGTATGTTGCATTTGAATTCCATTCTCAGTGCAAAAGATGATGAATTTGTTGTTAACATATTCTCCGCCATTATAGATCTTAGCTTAAGAATTTGATGTCCAAATTGTTTTTCAACAAAGACCTTAAAGGCCAAAAACATGTTAAATACCTCACTCTTGAGTTTTAAGAAGTATACCCAAGTGCGTTTGGAGAAATCATCAATGAAAGTTAAGAAATACTTGTAGCCAGAGAATGAAACAACTTGAAGTGGACCACATAAATCACTATGCACAAGCTGTAAAGGGGCTGAGGCGTGCCAAGAGGCACGTTTTTCAAAACTATCTCGATGATGTTTTTCGAGTACACATTCGGAACAAACACCATCTCTGCAAGATGCCATTGGAAGATTTGTCACCATATTTTCTTTACATAGATTCTGAAGGGAGCGATAGTTTAAGTGACCAAATCGCTTATGCCAAAGTTTGCTCACTTCATCATTATGAGCAACAAATACCAAGGGAAGATTTGATGGCCCAAAGTTGTTAAACTTATACAAACTTGTAGAATCATCAGCAATGCCAGTAGCTAAAATCTGTCTAGGATCTCTTAGGTCCTTAATTACAACATCGTGAGGTGAAAATTCAACGATTTTTCCTTCACCTAAATGAGTCATCTGATATATAGATAGAAGGTTGTAGGATAAGGTTGGAACACATAATAAATCATTAAACTGACCATTGTCTATATGAACAGTTCCAGTTCCTACAACACTAAGAGATCTATCATCACCAACATATATATTTTTGGTGTTACAATCATTTAAAGAAGAAAACATGGCTTGATTTTTGGCCATGTGATAAGAAGCTCCAGAATCAATGAGCCACTCATGAGAATTAGAAGAAGAAGATACATTTAGTGCATAGCCAGACCGAGATGCTTGACAACCACATGCAGAAAGTGCCATTCCTGAAGATGAAGATGAAGTTGAAGAGTGCTCCAAATGGATGTTATGCTTCTTCATTGCTGCTTCCAAGGCTTCCATCTTCTTAAAGCATTTGGATTCTAAGTGGCCATCTCGATTACAAAAGTGACAATGTCTATCAGTCTTCTTCCCTTTGTTTTTATTTGCCTTATCATTCTGGTGAAATGATTTTTCATTTTGAGGCTGAAATTGCTTAGGACCCTTGTTTGGTTTAGGACCATTCTTTTTAGGATACGACTTCTTAGGATTCTTTGAATTTGGTTGCTACTGGGCGGCTAAGGCTTTCTTAGAAGAGTTTCCAAGATTAAGAAGACCAAGGTGTAAGAGTTCTTCTTGTTCTCTTATTAAAGAATCACAAAAGGCATAAAAGGAAGGGGACTTGTAGTCTTGTCCTTGAGAAATGAAGGCTTCTCTTGTAGAATGGAAGGTGGAAACAAACACAGAGTAGGCTGGTCCCAACTTAGTAAGAATGGAACAGATAAGGTTACTATCTTCTTTCTTAACCTTAACACCTTCCAAGAGAAGTCTAAGGGTCTTGAACTTGGACAAAAAATCTTCAATGCAAGAAAAATTATTGGGGTCCAATGTAAGTAACTCATTTTCGAGTTGATGGGCTCTAAGTTCATTTTTAATTCCAAAAACTTTAGTGATCTGTTTCATTGCTTCATTAGGAGTATAAAGTTCTGCGATATGAAATCTAAGGTCTGGAGAAATAGACATCCCATCAACCCACGTGCTTGGTCTTGCGTATTTTCCCATTTGGCTGCCTTATTTTCATCTTTCGGTTTGGTTTCTTGGCCTGAGGCTATTCTGTAAAGACATTTACTTCTACGTAAATCTACAATGTAAGACCACCATTAGAAGTAGTTGGTGCTGTCAAGAATAACTTGGCATGGACTTTCCATTTTTAATAGAAACCGAAGCTGTATATGCTAAAAATAAGTGTTCCAATGGAAAGATCTCGAAAAAATAGGCTGATTCAAAAAAAAGAACGGCTCTGAAAATGGCTTCCAGATGAAGAAGTTATGGCTTTCTGAAGAAAAGTTGTTGAAGATGTCGACGAAGTGCGGGAATGTGCGGAAATGAATGATAATGTTATATTAAAAAAAATCCACCCCCTTTCCAAACTTAATCTAATAAAGTAGCTTTGGACCAAGAAAGACTTGAACTCAAGATCTCTATTCTCATAAAGTAGCTTTGGACCAAGTGAGCTAGATTAAAAGGTTAGTAATTTTTGGAAAAGAGGAAGGGGGGGGGGGTTTAGTCACTGAAGCTTTGGGCTGCGTGCTTACTTGAGAAAGCTCTTTTTTTTCCTACAAAACAAAAAACACAAAGCCCAACACGAAAATACAAAAAAAAACAAACCTTATGGCTTGAAGTTAGCTTTAGCCAGAAAGTATATATTTTCCTCAATGTTTCTGATTTTCCGAGATCACACTGAGGCGCGGCGGAAAAGAGCATACACATGAGAAAAATCCTTACTCTCTGTTTATGATTTGCCCAGATCACACAGAGTCGCGGGGCAAAGAGCATACACAGAAATGAAAGGTATAGATCCAGTAATAAAAAAAAAAAGAGCTAAATGAACCGAAATAAATGGAGAGAAAATAACTAGAAACTGCAAATAAACACTATATACCTCCAGATCTAAAAATGACGTAGCTAGGGCTACCAGAAACCTTTTCACGTAAAACGAAAGGGGTTTCTCACTGGAACAGATGCTCCTAACACAATAGAGTAGTCCTCTCGGCCCGAAAGCAGTCAGAAACAATTGATTTAGGAAACGACAGTCAGATGCAATTCTACTAGCTTCAAATTTGGATCACCAATGGATGTGGCCCTCAAATAGCTCTGATACCATGTAGGAATTTACAGGGTAAGTTCCTCAAACAGAACACCAAAGGACATCGCTCACAACCAGATCACAGATCAATACACCAATATTGTTGACATGGTTAAAACTCTCAAAGAGGGAAACAGTCCATGGCCTGAGCCAACGCGGCCACTTCAGGCAATTTATTAATAAAAGAATGAAAATTTACATAAGCTTCTCTCATGAACGGTTCCCCTACAAATGACCCTCCATGCTCTTTAAATAGAGATCATGGACCAATTGGGTGTTAAGCCACGGATCAAGTGTTAGTAATACCGAGGATAGAATGAACCGTCGGATCACTACATATCGTGACCGTTGGATTGTAACTTACAAAAGTACATAGTAAAGAAACACACTTTACCTAACTCTACATTAGACCAAGTTATACTTAACTATTTCCTATGTGTCGGAATATTCTAACAAGTTGCACATGGTGGTTGCTGACAAGAGTCGGAAAGAGATCAAAGAATCAGGTGTTGTGCCATTTAGGATGGATTCAGGTTAGTTGTTGCGAGTTCAAGGGGTATTATGAGTACCGTAGGTCAAATACAATGTGTTGTATGTCTTAGTGATCGAGGCGAAGGGATTTGAGATGATTTTCTAGGATGGGAAATTGAGACTCAGGCTCTGAGGCTCTAACTCTACTGAAGTTGTCATAGGAGTTAGTGAGCATGGTCTATATCGGCTGACGAGCAAGACTATAGATCATGAGAAGAAGAAGGAGGTTCCTGAGGCTCAAAGGAAGCCAAGTTTTAGCAGGAGTATGAAGGTTCAGACGGAGAATCTGCAACATAAGAAGAGCACATGGTTATTGGGGAGTAAGGGGACTTAGGCAACTGGCAAGAAGGAATCGTGGGATGGCATGAAGGCCTATCGGGAAAGGAAGAAGCAAGAAGCTTTTGGTGGCAAAGACACTACCGAGTCGAGCGTGGTTCATTCTACAGGGTATGCTGCAGTGGTGAATGCCAGATGTTGGGCTAGTGCCACTAGCAACGATGATGACAAGATACTTCTGAGTGGCGGAAGTACCTCCCTCGCTAAGAGGGAGTGTTGATTTATGGAGCTTGGGAGGTACTCCCACACCCTAGGGTAAATGGTTTGGGAGAAGTTTGACCCATACAGACTCTGTGGGCAATGTATCCAAGCAATGGGTTTTGCACCCAAAGTTGTGGGCGCAAAACCAAGTGGAGATGTGGCGTTGGTTGTGTTGGAAATACTAAGATGGGGGTTAATCAATATTTCTCTTCAATTAGTGTATTTTTAACTTTATAGAGCATTAATTAACATTATCATCAAATGTAATCATAAATCAATAGTATACAACACCATTCAACAACATGCAAACATCAAAACAGTAGACAACAAGTTTTTAGATGGAAACCCTTCCTAGACAAAAACCACTAAACGCTTCTTAATATTTGTCTTCAATAAAATGTACATCAATATTTTTAGCTCCCACTGATGGAGGCTCCAACCCCCCGGTTTACAGACTACAACCTGATGGATGCACCAACACCTTGTTTACCAATTGTTACTAGAAGGATGCTCTAACGCCCGGTTTATTGGCTCTGACTTGAGGAAGCTCCGACTCCCTGATTCACCAACTGCTACTGGAAGGATGCTGCAACACACTGCATAGGCTCCAACCTGTCCTAGCACCACCCTGCTGCCTTGAAGTGTTCACAGGCTCCAACTTGAAGGAGACTCCACTCTCCTGCCTTGCACCACCCTGCCACCCTGATCAACCGACGGACCACGTTTCACAATTTTCTGATTGGATCCAACTTTGCTCAATATCAATTTAAAGGAAATTGTAATACAAGAAATCGTCAATCAATTTTGTCTCTGCTCAAACTGCACATCAAAACCTAGCTTCATATAACATTGCAGACTTTTTCTACAACAAATTAGCATATGCGCGCAAACTTCAACTCAACATGTAGATCATTGTCAAACCTCAATCAATAGTCAATCTGATCTCTGTGACATAACAACATCAAGACTTATGTTTCTCAAACTGTTCACTACAGAGCTTTGATTGTGACTCTTCTTTCGAAACTTAATATGGACTAAAATGAGTTAAAACCCTCAAAACAATACATAAGCATATAGTAAGTAAAGTTTTCTACTAATCGTTCATTTTAGGATGTGCTTCTACAAAATTTTCACTTCCTAGCAATAATGCTACAAATTGCATTCCACCGGTCTGCTATTCATTTGACAAAATTGTAGTTCCAGGGCATGTTCTACAATTTTACAGAAAACTGGCAACGATAAATTAATTGTTCAACAAAATTGCAGTTCTAGGGCATTTTCTACAATTTGACAAAAAACTGGCAATGAATCTACGGACATATACCTCCAACCTCTTATTTGTTCTTCAAAATAAACCTTGTGAATAAAAGTAAAATATATCTTTCTTACCTATTGTGTGCCTAGATTCGAACCCCAAGTTATGCTATCTAAAGCAATTACATTACTAACCGCTTCAACACTTGTCAATTAAATTGATAACACGGATTACATGCGGAAGAAGGCTATTCTGACAGAGCAACCGTCGTGACCCTCTTTGTCTGTGGAGTCTCAACTTAAGTAACACATCTATTTAATATTTGATGGCATATATGGTTATGAGACTGGGAATGCAACCACCGCTAGATGACATATATTAATTCACATAGTCAAGCCTCTTGTGACAGGAGCCTCACACCAGATCAAAGACAGTGTAACAGATCAGTTGAGCACTAGTTGACGCTGTCAGCTCGGGTTCACAACAAGATTCAGATCTTTGGCCAAGTCAACATGCAATTAGGTAGCCAATCATAAAGAAATTATTGACCCAATCAATACGTTGAGGGAATTGATTCCCTGTAGTTGGAAATCAGAAGAGATCAATGAAAACCTATCACAGAGCATAAAATGTATGCCCAAAATTTCAAACTTAGATATGTGGAATGTCTATGATCATGTTACATCCTCTCGAGTCTACTAAATAATCTCACCACCGCCTTGGCTTCGCATGCAAATGTTAGCATAATTTTAACAATATATACTCTCTAACACAAAGCTCTAACCATCTGCCTTAGAAACGTTCTTAGGAAAAATGTGGATAACCTCCCCTGCAAAAGACTTTGTGATTATGTGGTTGCGAACTTGAGTTACCAGACTTCCGATTAGGTTCGTATTTTTTGCAAGAACCTAAGTAAATAGAGTTGAACGATGCCCCTTGAAATGCTCTGTGATTATGCCTGGAGGAAGTATCCATGGCTGCAGAGACTATAGGGATTTTGACAACAGATTTCGACCTATCCAGATTGTATTCTTTCAACACAACTCAAATCTCTTTGAAAATGATGTCATAGAAGTATTACTGGAACTTGGATCTTTCCAATTCTCTTCCTGAACTGTTGACTGAAGGGTCTTAAGGAGGATTGAATATTAACAAGTTTGGAGAACCAATCAACAAAACCCTTCCAGTTATGGGAGGTAATAATCTTGAATGACCAAATGTCTTAATAAGGCTTGAAGAACCAGCAAATGAGATCTGTCTCTAGGTGATCACAAATGTTCTGAGATTGTGCCCTAGCCTCAGCCTTCAAAAGAATCGAAAATTCATCCACAGAGCAGTGTGGGTTAGACAAGTCTTGACCGCAGAGCATACAAGAAGAGTCAAGCCAAATGATACCCTAGCACATAATAGTCCTCGGTTTTGATTAGAAGAAAGGCTAAATGGCCTTGGAGACTTGTAACCGTCCTGTGCCAACTGCCAAATAATCAACCTCCTTTAATGATCTGCAGCAAATGAATCATAGGAATGAAGAGGGCACATAGCCCAGCGAAACCCTTTATCACCCAAAGTCATAAACCAACCCTAGCCTCTTGTCTGATCAGCAATGTTCCACAGGGCTGAGTCTTTCAGACCAATATCATTTGATAGATGAGCATTCAATTTTTTATACCTAAGAGGTGTGTTGTGATGCCTTTATATAGTATTTGGAGTGGTCAAATTTGGGCAGCCAACTTGGATGGAATGCAATTTCAAAACTTGAATTTTATGGAGCCAAAAATTCAACTTGCCTTTTGGAGGGAAAAACCCCTTTTGAAATTCAAAGCCTTTGGTGCGAAAACCTTCTATTTGATTTAGAATTTAAAATAGATTTGAAAAACCCTCCCAAAATATCCTTTTGCCATAAGAAGGATTATTTTAATTGTTGGAGAGGAGCCTCATTATTTGACTACTTGTCTTAGCGAAAGAAGAGCTGTCACATCACCATCCTTTGGGGTTATTGCCCACAAGCTGGGGACTTCAACTTCAAACAAGGATATATCTCAATCCGAGAGGGCTCTCGGGGCATGCCACATACCATTGGAATCAGCATGACGAGGAGAATCCAACAAAGATGATCTTGAGTCCAAGATTCCTGATCTTCATCCCTAAATGCCTCAACAAGTGTGGGGCTTCCGGGTTTTTCTAGGGCCTTCTTCCTTTGGTTCTTCCAATTGATGAAATCCAGAGAAATATTAAGAGCATTCAATAACAGATGTTGGCATCATTGACAACACCATTCGACAGGTTGAATGAAAATAATTTTTTTTGTCTTATGTTTTATGTTGTTTAAACAATTTGTTTATGTCATCTTGGACTTATGTGATGACCCTTGGTGGCTAAGGGAAACCCACCAAGAACACTGAAAAGAAGGCAAGTAGAGCTCACTCAACACATCCATCCTAGTGCATCTCATCATAGCAAAGGACAATCTGATTTGGCCACAGACCTCGAGGAGCTAACCCGAGTTGGAGAAGACAACGGATTTGTATCTTTTCTTGTGTTCTGGTTTGGACATTTTAGGGAGAAGGCTGGCTGAGTTTGCAAGGAGAAATCTGGGCATACGTTTGTGTAAACTTTCTGTGATTCTGGCCACAGGAATACTGTTCCATAGGAGAGGGCTAAAACCCCTGTAACAGCTGCTCGGGAGGACCACGTAGTCGAGCAAGTTGTTGGAGCTAGGCTGCATGCATTGAGGAACAAGCGCATAGAATCAAGGGAGGTTTGCAGAGATTTTAAGGAGCTGTACAGGCCGAGATTAGGGCAGGCCTGTGGGTGCTACAGGAGCCCTATAGGGCCGTATAACTCAGGAATTGTGTTCAGAACCATGACAATTACGGGGTTGTTGAAGACATCTTTTAAAGGTATTTGATTGGTCTTTCTGTGTTGATGAATGCTAGGGATGGTAGGCCCGCCCTAGTGATGTTTTGGACAGAGATTTGAGCAGCCTATGTACAGTACCTGTGTGGTTTGTTAGTGGCTGTGTATTTGTGCCCTAGTATCAGTGATTTCTACTAGGCAGGCTTGTTACTGTTAAGAGAGCATCTTCTTTGTGCCCTAGTTCAGTGATTTACAGTGGGTGAAATCACTGATTAGAGGGCAACCTTGAAGCCCTAAGTCTGGTCATCTTTGGAGCAACAGAGGCAAGAAGAGGGCAGTTGTGAAGACCCTAAGAATTGACACTCTTGGTGAAGCAGGAAAGCAGCAGGAGGGCAGACTTGTATGGGCCAAAGTTCAGTCACTCTTGGAGCAGCAGGAGGGTTGATAGTGGCAGTTTGAGTAGCTAGAGATGCAAGGTTCCTGAAGTGGCGAAGTTGCAGTGATCAACAGAAGGGGAGGCAAAGTACCTGCCAGATGTGTTCAAGCTTCAATGTACGTGGACTGAAAGGACTTTGGAGCACTACATCAGTAAGTCAAGTGTACTTTGTGCAGGGACAGATTGGTGATCATAGTTGTTGATACCAAGCCCTAGTTTGTCTTGTATCAGGGATGATTGTAAGGGCCATGATCCCTGGTACAGGAATCCTAAGATTGTTGTGGCATTTGAGTGTGTTTGCGATCATGATCTTAGACTCAAACTTGATTCTTGAGTGCCATGGAAAAATCATCATGGTACTCCATAGAAACTTTGGGTATCCACATTCATATACAGAACAGTGGAGAGTGCAAATTAAAATAAAGTTTAAAATGAACATTGCAATGATACATCTCTCATACATTGTTCGTATCTTAGATTACATATTGATAACATCCCCAAGTGGTTGAGGTGGTTTAACCACCTAATATCTAACCATAACATTTAACATTATATTGATCAGATGCCTCAAATGTAAAGTGACCATTATACTAATGGTTAGAATTCCTAACTGAATGTTAATAGTCCAACAAACTATGTTAGAATAAGTATGTTGGCATCTATTAACTTGCTCGTAGAAAGTTGCCCCGTAATATGTGTGCAAACTTTTATATAGTTTCTTGAAATTTCAACTCTTCAAACTTCAACTCTAAGTGTTTAGTTCCTTGCAATTTTTTGTCAGATGTATGATGTTGCAAATTGAAGTTTGCCAAATTATTTTTGATGTCTGCAGTTATTGGACTATTAGTAGTCATGCAAATTCTAAGGGTATTGCATGTGGATTTCAATTCCTTTACTTGCAGGCAACTGGAAGCTCACTACCTCTCTTGGTTAAGGAAGCGGCAGAATATATAACACAAATCCTTGTTATTTTTGGTAATATTTATCTTGATTGATGCTTTCAACTTTTTCCAATCTTTGTGTTTGTAATTTAGATGTCTATTGTCATCTTGTTTGTTAGCTCAGTTTTTTGGCATTTGCTAAAGTGCAACATTATTGGCATTTTATAGTAATTTATGTATATGATCTCATTGGTTGGGAATTGGAATATAATCTAAATTTTGTAGTTTGCAAACTGTGAAGTTGATAGAGAGCTTGCCCGACATGGTATTTGCAGTGCACTAGGAATTTAATCCAGTAAGCTACAAATAGCCATTAACCATGACTTTCATGTACAGTGGCATGAAATTTGATCACTTGAAATGTTTCTAAAAGCAATTTTGTGTAAAGAAAGATTCTGCAAAACTAAATATGACTGTCTTAAAAATTTTCCGGTGGTAAAAAGTTGCTTGTAAATTACCAGTCCACCAGAACATCATGAATCGTGATTGGGAATCATAATTGCTGTGGACATGCCTTAAGTGATTTGTCTATACCCTCCAGATCTCTAATACAACAATTCTGACATTTTATGCTTCCTTTAAATGCCTGAACACTGTAAAATACTGTAACTCAAAACATGGAAAAATATGCAGGATTTTAAACTTAGGGAATTAAAGAATCATATTGAGCACCATTCTGACATTTTTTGCTTTGCTAAGAAGTGCCCAACACTGTAAAATACTCTAACATAGAGCATAGAACAATATGAAAGTTTTTTTAAACTTAGAAAATTAAAGAAACATAATGAACTGTTAGATATGATTTTTTGGGATTCAACTGCATTAAGTAAGTCGAATCAGTGTTGTAAAAATCATACTTGACGACAACTTGGAAGTGAAAATCAGGAAAATAACAAAAAAGTGAAGAAATAATTGCTGAGTAAAAAGATGCATGAAATTTGAGATTTTTTCAACTAAATTTAAATATAAACTTAAAACATCAATTTAATTACATTGTAAACCTTAAATTACAATGTAATTGCATCATTTAATTACATCTAATTTCATATATATATATATATATATTTATATATATATATTATGAACATCATAGATTAACCACTGGAATCTGGTGATAACCTTACCATTGTAGTTAAGAGTCATCGTAGTAAAATGATGCAAGGTTGGTGGAGGACCATGTTGCATGAAGGGGGTGAAGTAGCATGTCATTCCATCTATCAACAATCAAATTCTATCTCATGATGTACATGTCCATGGCCTCCTCATGCTGTGCCTCATAATATTTCTAAGAGCTTCTTCCACTTTGGTATTATCTATGGGCTTATATGGGAGCCCATATGGGTTATTCACCCTAGGGGCTAAACTAACCTGAGAACCATTATCAAAGGTTCACTCACACCCCAAACCCCCTATATTGTTTCTCTAAAGGATTTTCTGAAAATAACTGAAGCGGTGGCATGCCCCTTCGGTTTCTCATTGAATGGATGAGCACAACATTGCACAGAAAAACCCATTTTCTTCGACTCCATTTGACAATTCATGCAACAAGTATTAAGTACATATAATAATGATAATAATAAATATTAAAAGGGTATATGTCTAAAGGCATGTAAATTCATATGTGCTCATTAAAATTATATTTAGATACAATGTCACATGCCATTGTAATAAACTCACTTATTCGTTACCAATTATATATTATATCCTATATGGATTTCAAGTTTCAAAACTCTTTATCCCTTTTGTTGAATATTTGACCACAAATTGGCCTCTGGCCATTTAAAGTTGAGAAATTCCATTGAACAAAATGTCAACTGCGCTGCCAAATATCGTAACAGAGAGATAGTGCTGAATCATTAAGTCAAGATTGCCATTATACAAAACTGATTCAGTGGGAAAACTATCGGAGATATTTATTAGCAGCTTCCAGTTAACCATTCAATACGCATACAAGCCTTCAAACATGACAGTAATAGAAAAATAACAAAAGAATTATAAAATAGTTCTGCTGGTAGTCTGGAAGGAGTTGCGCTGTGTGTACTACGAGGGCAATTCATAGTCAGCAAACAGCCATAGCGAAGTCATAAATGATTCAACTAACTATTTGCCAGTGATAGAGATAACCTTAAGAAACAAAATCACAACCACGAAGAGAGCTCAGAGGAATAATAAGATTGAAATATAGTGGGAACCGTCAATACACTCATTCCGAAGACAGGAAGCTGGTTACAGAGGTTAAATCACTTGCAAATAGAATAGAATTGCAGGGGCATAAGAACCAACCAAGAGAAGTAAAAGCCACCACCACCAATCTCATTTGATGGTTCAGGAAGCAGAGCAACTGTAGTCCATTCCACTGTACAGAGCCAAGCTGCAGCGTATGTTTCAAGGGGTCTGTTTCCATCCTCTGCATCCACCATATCGAGAGTCGAGACAACAACCACTAAACTTATCCCTTGGGTTGCTTTTTATTATGCAAAGAGAATTAGATTGCAACTGATTCACCATCAAATCGAATTGCAGCCAATCTAAACTGATCCCTTGGGTTGCTTTTTATTATGCAAAGAGAATTAGATTGCAACTGATTCACCATCAAATCGAATTTCTGCCAATCCATTGATCCACCATTAAACTGAGTGGCCGTTAGAGTGAGATGCCACCGATCATGTAGCAGCAGCTGGGACTATCGAACATGCATATGGTGAAAGAGTAAAACGTCACCCCTTGAGTATATAAACGATTAAAATATAATATAGAAAGGAGCTATAAATTATGGATCTGTTTTAAAATATGCCCCATGTAGTTCCTATGTTTGTTCAAGAGATCGTGATTGTTGATGGAATAAGGGTTGTGTGTGATCATGGTGAAAATAAAACTGTGGAAACATACATAGTGCTTGGAATGTTTATGAGGGTACTAAAATAGAGTGAAAATAAAAAGCCATAAAAAGTTTCATATCAAAATCCAAGGTGTTAAGCGATTAAGTGCATAAATTATTTCAAGGGTTTACTTACTAAATTATAGAGTATAAAAACAATCTCTCTTTCTCTCTCTAGATATAAAAGGAGCCACCTTTTTTTTTCAAAATGTTTGAAGAGTCACTTTGTAAGGATCACCTGTCGCCTATGTTATTAGCTATGTTGCACGAGTTTCTGGTATGCAGATACTTCAGGTACACGGGAACGAGTATCTAGTACGGCTAGAAGCTTTGCCCAAATTTACAGGAAACATAAAGTTGGAAGCGACAATAATTTAATATATATTAAAATAAAATTAAAATAATTATTTTAAAATTATATATATATTTATATTATATATATATATAGAGAGAGAGAGAGAGAGAGAGAGAGAGAGAGAGAGAGAGAAGCAGCTATGTAATTCTTTTTAGAATTGTCGAGAAGTACTTTTGAAATCGATGTGAAGATTTAACAAAAGAGTTACAAAAGTGTAGAGGAAAAAACTAATCCTTCAGTGATGTAACTTATCCTTCTAAATATGAGGTCACAAAATGGGAGGTGTTACCCTTCATGTTAGCAGGGGTACACATACATTTTCACATGGCATTTATCACCATTGTAAGCCCAAGGTCACAAGTCAAAAGCCTTGTATCAACCATGTGAGTTATTGTATTAGGTGTCTTAGACCTTGTGATAGTTGGCCATTGCTTGTCCTTTTGGGTTAAGTCCTTGGTCTTTTTTCTTTTTTTCTATAGATAGGTGGATTTTGGATATATCTCGGGGGGACATAGTTTTAGAGGAGCCTTTCTTATGTAGGGGTGATCATCAATGTATGGGCCAGTCCAGCCTGCATCAAGGTGCACCTATGTTTTACCACATGGTTATGAGTCATTGAGTCTGTATGTGGCCTTGGCTTTATTGCAATATATGCCTCAAAACAATTCTCAACATGGCAGTCTCACAAAAGTAATAGTTTCACATTTCGTGAAGTAGGTCATGGTTCTTGATGCAAGTGGTCCTAGAAGTCAAAAAGTCAACCTAGTGCCAAAATGCTCAACTTGATGAGGGGATGACATGTCACATTGAAAATTTGATGTAGTTATAGTTGGTCAAAATTAGTGAAATAGGGTAGGATTTGTCAGTTTTTAGTCATTACGTCCATTTTGATCTAAAGAAAAAGAGGAACAAGACCCATGTCTCGGTTTCCTTAAGTTCCTAAGGGCATTAGAGATCCAAAAATCAGTCATGATGATGTGGCAACACAGGGCATTATTTGGACAAATGGGGCTAGATCCAGGTGAAATCGAAGCAAATATGAACTAACCTAGGTGGCAAAAGTGGAAAATTCATCAAGGGATTGGAGAACTAGGCAAAGCGGCACCAAGTCAATTTGTACTGGTCATTGTAACCACTTATACTTGTTATTTGAGCTTATTGACTTGCTGTTGGAGGGTCAAAATGGAATGTTAGAGGTTGCATGGACCAAAAATTAGCAAGTGGACAAATTTCTAGTGGCCAAGTCAAAAGATTCCTTCTTCAACCAAATTGAAGCCTTCTTCCAATAAGTTGACTTGTACTATGGACCAAGTCGAGTTTCATGTAGTTGTTAGAGTGGGATGTTGAGCATCCAAGGGGGTTTTTGAGCATTTTTGGGACTGTTCTCTTCATTTATTCAATTTTTGGGTCAATTGCAACTGAAATTGTTGTACTCGCAAAGGACATGTGAGCCAAGTCAACAGTGGGAAAAAAATATTGTAATGAAATATTTGTAATAAAGTTCCTTGGTCTCAGATTTGTGGATGTCAAGAAAATTATTTTCTTAGAGAGAGTAATTGTTAAAAGAAAAACTATAAAGGCTAGTCTCTCCTCTAGATGGAGTTGTTGTTTTGTGAGATCATATTATGCCATACTAAAAGAACTCATTTTCCAAACATTTGCGTAAAAAACATTGGGGTTGGTTTTTTCCTATATTTTTCTTGCTTGCTTTATATTGTAACATGGCTTAACATACAATATTTCCACAATAAGTAAAATTACATAGCAATTCGAGGGACAATTTGTTGAGGGGCTACATAGCCACGTGGAGGAAGTCGACTAGGTGCTACTCTGCTTAATATTTTTATTGCTAGTGGATTAAATGGATGAAGGTGGGACCAATTTTTTGAGAAGGTAGCTGTTATGTAAAAAATTAGTTAATTTTAGGTTATTATTTAATTTTAATTTTAATTAGACGAAAGGGCATGATCATAAGATCATGCCCTTTCCCAAAGGGTGCCCATGGCGGTATATAAGCTAGGCAACCCATTGTAAACAATCATCATCTATCTATTCATCATTTTTAATAAGATATTTTATTCATATATATTCTGCGTATCAAAATTTTTCGCTTCATTTGCTATCAGAGCCACGTTTGGTTGATCACCAGGGCTTTGGCTAACAACCTATCATCAACCTTGTTGCTGCCATAATTGAAGCGTTTCGCTATATATTGGGAGATTCTCCATTTTTTAGGTCTTGGCCATTTGCTACTAATTAAAAAAAATAATAATAAAGAATAAAGAAGAAGGGTATATATAAAAAAAAGAGAGGAAAATAAATAATATATTCTGAACAAACAAAAAAAAGTGAAAAAATATATATATAAAAAGGTTTTACATTATTGATAAAAAGTGCATAATAAAGATAAGCGGGAATCTTTTCAGGTATATTTAAGATTTTTTACGTGGAGAAGATCTTACGTGAAAGGTGAAAGGTAAATATTACCTTTACAGGAGGTTTTAAAAAAACAACCCA
>APFE030562827.1:431965-446964 GCA_000404065.3 Pinus taeda
AGATGATGAAGCTGAGTCGAAGAAGAGCACCTACTTATGCAGTACAATGTCATCAATTAGAAATGTTATCTGCAAATATGACCAGAGAAGAGTCACCAGAGATGCAAGATCTAATTCAGAAGCATGAAAAAGTATTTCAAGACTGACCTATGAAAAAGCCATACCGATATCCACATCACCAAAAATCGGAAATTGAGAGATTAATTCAAGATCTTTTAAAGTGTGGAACCTTGATCATCTTGGAATATCTGATCAAGTGGAAAGGCTTACCCGAAGAAGATGCTTCTTGGGAGAATGAAGCATTTTGTCAACAACAGCCGTTATTACGTATGCTTTGAGGACAAAGCATTCTTTCGAGAGGAAGGCAATGTTATGTAAAAAATTAGTTAATTTTAGGTTATTATTTAATTTTAATTTTAATTAGACGAAAGGGCATGATCTTATCGATCATAAGATCATGCCCTTTCCCAAAGGGTGCCCATGGCAGTATATAAGCTAGGCAACCCATTGTAAACAATCATCATCTATCTATTCATCATTTTTAATAAGATATTTTATTCATATATATTCTGCGTACCAAAATTTTCCGCTTCAGTAGCTTCAACGTGGAGAAGAGTAGCATTCACTGCGTATATGACCCGAAAATCGGAGATGCCACACTAGAAGCCATTCATAGTTGGATCTGAAAGGTGTGGAGATTTTTAGACATAGGTGGGGGTGATATTCTCTTTTCTAGACGAAGCCCACCTCACTATACTAACTGCATAATCGACTTAAAAGAAATTGTGGTTCACAACTCGACAACTTGAGGTAAAGTGTTATGGTAATGATAAGTCTTCTTATTTATGAAAAATCCAAATATTTATATTTCTTTTTTAGATTCATTTCATTCATTAGCTTGCACTTCAAGTTTATATCATTAATAGCTCATTTTTTGCTTTGGGATTTTGAGCAATAAAGTCATATTTTAGCCAAGGGTCATTATTCCATATTTTGAGATTTATTTCCATACATATTTCATGGTAGATTGAGTTTTATGTTGTAGGTTTGCATTATTTCCTTGTTGAGACATAACAAATGTGGTGTTTTTGAAGGTTCCATGCACTATCCAAGTTCGATGATGACAACACCAAGAACATAGCATCATCTGAAAGCATTACAAGCGAGCACAAAGCCATAATGTTTTGATGCTTTAAGGATGAAGCATCCTTGAAGGTAGAGTTAATGTAAAATCATAAAATACGTATAATAATAATAATGAAATTTAATATTCAAAGGGGACATGTCTATTTATCTGTGTGACCATTCAAGATACATTTATAAACAACATCGCATGCTGTTGTAATAAACTAACTTATTCATTATCAATTATATATTTATATCCTTCATGGATTTCAACTATGTATCCTTCTTATGTTGGATATTTACCCTTAATGAACTATTGTTCATTACAATCAATGTTGAAAAATATTAGCATCAGGATAAAATCAACAAGGGTTCGAAAAACCAAAAAATCGCAAAAATCGAGAAAATATTGGAAAAAATCATCAAACATTGGAAAATGTGTAGATATATGAATGGATCTAATAATCACTGCTCCTTCGGGTCAATCAAAATATTTAACAAGGTCTATCGCTTTAACCCAACCATTTGGCTAAATTTTTGTAGATGGTTTGCTTCCTTTATTTCTTCAATTCCTCCAACCGAAGCATACAGTTCCATTTCTCTCCTTAAAGAATTGCCCCCTTAAATTCATCATAAGATTTATATCTATTTCTAGTCCCAACAACAACAATATCAAACATTGGCTCATATAATTGTGATAAATAAAGCATTGAACAAATTGGTAGTCTTGCTATCGACAAATATGTCCCTTTGGCTAGGATTCCATGTATCGCTCAATGAGGTAAATTACCAACAACATTGTCCCATGGGTTGTGTTATCGCTCAAACTAATAGGGGTCCTAGGAGGGAATCCATAAAGGGACAATTGCTAGGTCAAGGGAAACAATGGAGCAATAGCCCACTGTAACCTCAGCGAAAACTCCATACTCTTTACAGACTTTCACCGATGGGAGGAGACCCGGTATGATAAGGATCAAAAAGATGAATAGATCAAAGATAGGATGAAGGATGATCCTAGAAGCCTATTCACAAGAGAGGCTCAAGATTGTGGGTTGCTTGTCTTGGAAGGCAAGATGGGAGGCTCTTTAGGAAGGGCTTGAGGAGAATTTCAAGGGTTAGGTTTTCAGTATGTGTCTTATAAAAGAGATCCTTAAGCCCTAGAATTCTTTTGGAAACTTGGGTTCCAGGTGATCCTTGAAGAATTAACCTTGATAGTGCATGGGACCAAATGGGACCAAGCGGACCCGAGGTTAGGTCAAGGGGATAGTGTTTAGCAACCAATGATATACTTGAACTAATTAGGGAGGGGAAAGGGATCAAGGAATGAATTTTCAATGAAAGGCAATGCAAGGATCCCAGTGAGGTTTCTTTCCTAAGGGAAACCAAGGGCAAGAATTGGTCTTCAAGCTAGGGCTTGTGATATCTCAAGATCCCACTGTTGGAATCTCATGAAATTTGGAGGTCTTCTTGAGGACACAACATGGTAGTTGTGGACCAAAAATCAAAGTATTTGGATGGCTAGATTGTGAGAAAATTGATGCCCTATGTGACCTATGCAGGTTAGGCCTAGAAAAAGAGGGGAAGGGGGAAGAATAATAGGTTTAAGGTGATCACCTTATGGTAGACCAGTGCCTAATCCTTTCGGGAAATTGGAGTCAAGAAAAATAATGAGAATGGACTTCGTTTCTAGGTCAAGGAGGTTTGAAGCACAACTTCGCTTAGCATTAGGGCAAGGGAGAGTGACTTTAAAGCTTAATACTTCGTTTTGTAAAAAGGAGATGGCTTATCAAGATAAATTCAATGATAGAATTATCGCTAGGAGAATTTCATTCAACATACATGGCCCATACGTTGAGAGATGTTATATAGAAACAATAATTCCACAGTTTTGCAATAATGCGTTCAACAATTAGCCCTAGTATAGCAAAAATACCATCATCAATGCATATGACAAAGTAAAAGAAATAATAGCTTTAAATTTGTACTTACATGTATGAGAATATATCCAACCATCAACAATTTTGCCAATCAAGAAGCTCCAAGACAAGAGAAGATAATCCAAACATCAAAATTTCGTCCACCAAGAAGGAATAGTGAAAATATCTAAAGAGATTGCAAGTCCAAAACCAAATGATGATGCTAAAATGAACTCACATCACTTGTATTTATACACTTGTAATGAGTTTGATTTAGCTAATTAGGCCTATATTAGCCCCTCAAATAAAATAATGTGCAAAATAAGTATAACCAACTTTTGGGGACAAGCCCACCAAACTAGCCCATAAACAAAAGAATAAGCCTTTTAAGAGGTCAAATGATCAACAATACATGTCGTTGTGCCTTCTAAGAAGCCTGATGATGTCCATAAGTGCCACAATGATGATAGGACTCCTAAAAGTAGTGGACAAGGGGTTGGCCAATTGTTCTCCAAATAATAAACATGTGATGCTCCCAATGGGTGTGGGGGCACACAAGTAACCTCATGGGTCTCCAAGTAGATTGAAGATGCTTGTAGACCATCTGTAAGGGCTCAGATGATGGTGTAAGTGATGCCACATCAACATACAAGTCTTGGGTCATCTGCCAATTGCATGGTACAATTGTGGGGCCCACTGGGCATGGTGAACTAGGTGCATCTTCCTCGTCCAATAGGTGAATCTTGAGAAATCTCTGAACATCTCTGGGGTTCCATGGAGTGTTTTCTACTGCCGTGGAGGCCCATGGCTTTCTACACACACCCTACATGTGCCAATGTAGCCCTGTGGAGGGTTAGGACCCCATAAAGGGGAGACCAAACCCAAAATGGAGACCATCTGTAATCCTGCATAAGATCCAGTGCATCCTTGTACCTTCCAGCATATTAAGTCATTACAGTAATCAAGTAAAAGAGTTTACAAATCATGGACAATAAGTGGGTACTTCATAATGGCATGCCCTTCCATAACGGGCTTTGGCATGTGCTAATGTCTCCAAGCTCCAAAAGGGGTTAACCTATCATCTTATTAGGTGGTTTCTACTTCTAAAGGGGGTGATATGTTCATGGTACATCCATCAAATGGTGGTGGCATGTGATATAGTGATGAAGTGGAGTAGGGGACAAAGGGGAACAACCTGGGTCACATCCCATGGCACAAGGGTAGCTAATAAAAAGGGAATCCCACACTTGGGTAAATAATACACAGGAGGGAGCAATCATGGTACATGAGTTACCCCGACCTTGATTTTTCCACCTGTTTTCAAATGCCTTTTTCCTTTTATGATTTTCTTTGGTTAATTGCTCGGGGCTCAAAGGGATGAGACCATGATGTGCAAAATATAATAGTGGATACCCCCTCTTGAGGTGGGGCAATTCATCGCCACCAGGGGTTGGGACAATCATGGGTTCCTAAATGATAAAGGAGACTCATCAAGGGCCTCTAGGAACTAGGCTGATGGCCATGAAAGGGGAAGAACTCATGTAATGGCTTTTGCCCATGTGCTAAATGTGTTTGTCGGGATCATATTTTGCATTTTGTGGTACAATTTCCTATTGAATGTGGCCAATTATGCTTTTTCGTTTTTTTCCAGTTGCATCAACCTCTGGGGCATCGTTCCAGGCCCGAGCCAAGATGTGGGGCAAGGGGAGGGGGTGGCTGACCTTATGTGGACCCTGTGGAGGTACATGGACCCAGGTGGGAGAAGTGATGAAAGGGAGTGTAATAAGTAGAAGGGGGATGATATGCATGAATCGAGGAGCCATGAAATCCCAAAAGCCCAAAGCTCAATAAAAGAGATCACACAGGACTAGGGTTCAAGGTTAAAACCCCCAAAGAGATCTAGGGGACAAGGGCACAAACCTAGTCCACTCTTTTCGCCAAATCCCCCCATTAATTCATGCCCAATAATCTCCATAATAAGCAAAGTAAAGTACTCATTTACCAAATGATAAGACATACCTTTAGGTTTGGGAGGCCCACCTTCAAACATACGATCATGACAGATGGGTGAGGGACCGCATGGATGGCTTAGGTGGTGGAGAAATGGCACAGCAAGTTAGTTGGGGTTGCTGGTTGCCGACTGAGGACCATCATGGAGAAAATAATTTCTCCTAGGAATATCACCCACAAAATGGTGGGTAACAGGCTGCTTGGCATGGTCACTCTTTTAGTGATATTACCCCATATATCATTCGACGAGGCACTTTCCTTGTGATACCATCCCATGTATCGCTTGACGAGGCATTTTCTAAGATTTCAAGCGTGGCATGAGACCCATTTTCTGATCCTAAGGAAATGAGAAACCTTCACTCTCATCGCTCACTATCTCTCCATATATAAACACCTAATCCTCAGGGATTGGGTGAGAAAACTGTAAATATGTAAATTAAGGAAAATGAAAAGGTAGAATAGGAAGCAATCTTGGAATATGAATCCCAAAGGTCACACCTCCTTATGTCATATAATGAAAAAAAACCAATTTGGGAGTTACCTTCCTGGCCTGACATGGTATCATAGCATAGGTCCTAGGTTCCAAGTTTAGACTTTGAGTGCTCTCCAGCTGACCATTTTTGTTATGCCTAGACTAGTCTTCTCTTCTTGCATGTGTTACTCCTCTGCCTATCACTCTCCGTTGACTGGTTTTGTCACGTGTAACTCCTGTGTAACTACTCTGTCTGCTGCTTCTCCCTCACATCACTGCCGTCTCTACGTTTGCAGAAATGCATAACTCTGCAGGTTTGAAAATGTTACCCACATTGCATCTAGTCTCTGGATTGTGCAAATCCGTGTCACAAAAAGAAATAGTTGGAATATTACCTAGGGCTGCTTCACTTATGGGATGATGGTCAATCCTCAGATCAGTGAGGATCAACAACCGAGGCTTTTTAAATGAAGTTTGCATCTGATTTGTAAACATTTCAAAGAGGCCACTCTTCCAACTCTCGCATGGCTTCTTGCACTCTCCCATAATTGGTGCACATAAATGAATGTTGTTGTCATTGATGCTACTGCTTGTCATGGGGGTTGATGTGAATACTGGCAACTTGGTTTCCCTCGGTCAAAATGTCAAGGTTTTGGCTGAGAAGAGTCCTTAGCTATGGGCTAAAGTTGTACTGCACAATGAGTCATTGCTATTGGTTTTTCACTGTGGCATATGAGGCACTGCTACCTTGGACGCTCCCATGAATCACCATTCATTGCTGATGGTGCTGTTATTAGGAAGCCTTAGAAAACAAAAAGTGGTCATCCATTTCTCCAACAGTATCCAACTTTCATCCCATTCTCATACCTAAAAAAGAACCAAAAGTATGATTAAAATTACTTTAGGTCATAGACATGAAGGAAAGAATAGAAGATGCTACAACTTAATTATTTTTAGCTATTATTGCTATAGTGGGTATAATAAAAGGAATTGCTACAAAAAAAATATTACGAGATTTCTTTTGGAGGGGGGAGGGTGAATCAATATTTCTTTACAATTGTTAAATTATGCCAATTAAGATCATTAATTAAACCAAAACATAGGATGTACAAAAAGAAAATAATTTATTAATAAAAATGATGAGGACTCCAATACTCTTACAAACACTGGATACAGAGTTCATGGTTAGGACTGCTCTGAATGCAGTTTCCAAGGACTGGGAGACGTTTGTCCAAAGAATTTTGGGCAGAGCGACTCTCCCTAGTTGGGAGGAGATGTGGGCAACTCTTCGACAGGAAGAGCTTAGGAGATTGACCAAGGCAGGGAGTAGCGATAAGGGAGTTTGAATCAAGAGAGAGGAGGAGGAGGATGCAGCTCTAGAATTTGTGGGACAACAGGGGGTTCGGAAGAGGAAGAAGAAAGATATCTCCAAGTTCAAGTGCTTCAACTGTGGGGCGCTGGGACATTAAGCCTCTCAGTGCCCTAGGAAGAAAGGCAAGGGAGAAGCTTCTGACTCAAAGGCCGCTCCAGCAAAGGCGGAGAAGGATGTCGAGACTGATGACGATTGTGCCATGGGTGCTCATGCGCCTCTAGAGAAGAGGTGGGGAGACATTGAGCTGTAGTCGAGAGGACTACCGAAAGAGGGCAGGATCCTTGAGGTGTCCAAACTCTGGGACCACATCTGGCTACGGGAGCCCTTAACGACAGTAGCATGATGACAGGTGTCAGGTGGCATGGAGCGACAAGGCAGTGCTAGAGGGCAGAAGTCTGTAACAACGCAGTGGAGGTTGCAACAGTGTGAGAGACATATAGGTGTTTGTAGCAGTGTAGTGGCAGCAGAGGGAGCACAGGATAACAATTAAGGTAGCTTCAGCATCACGAGGCTTCCGGACTAATCGGGATGTCAGTGTTTGGGAGAAGTCAGTTACTTACTTCTCGGTAACTAAGTTGTAGTGCAACAGTTAGCAGTGGCAGTGCTATGGGCAACATGATGCAACATGTTGAGAGGGAGCTGTAGTGACAGTGTCATGGGCAGCAGTACAAGAAGCAGCGGTGCAGTGGATGTGGGGCAACATGCCAAGCATCAACACAGCAGACCGATGCAGAGGATCAATGTGATGCTTCTATGGTGAGACATTACTAGAGCACATTCCTCGCTAAGAGGAGTGTTGATTTTGGGTAGCATTGGATGTGCTCTAGCCATGAAATTTGGTGGAGAGGCTAAGGCACATGAGATCTCCAAGGCCTAGAAATCATTTGGAGAAATTCCACCCGGATGAAGAGACATTAAAAAAATTAATATTTTTAATGGGTCCCTAAGTCTAAACTTAGGAAAATAAAAACATTAATGTTTATTAATATAAAATGGTTGAGAAAGTTCGAAGTGACGAGGATCAAGCCAATTCTAATCTTAATCGTTGATTAGGGACTTAATCTCGACCGATGAATTGTCAACAAGAAAAGTATAAGAGGAGGCTTGAGGGTTAGTTGAAGATACACCAAGAGAGATCAAGAATTCGATTATGGGGCAAGGTTTGCTGAGGAAATCGAGTTAGTGATCAGTTGTAGCGAGGGGCAGTTCAACAAGGGATTTTCATCCGAGGTTGAAGAATACATAGCAGAGAGGAAACACAGTGTAGGAGACACAACGCAGGCCCTAGAAGGGCTGACGCAGAGGATGCAGGAGGCTGTAGAGGCTGACACAGGCAGTGCAAAGGGTCATAGAGGCTGACACTGGGCTTCAAAGGCAGCGCTAGGGAGATTTTGTGGGGCAGACTGAGAGCAGATCAACCTGGAGAGGGTGACGCAGTTCCAGAGCAGTGCTTGGAGCAGCTTTCACTGTCCAACACAAGGAACAATAAGAGTCACTGTGGGGTTGATCATCCGGTTGTTGATTTGCCGGAATATTTGTCTCTGGATAGAGGTACTACTGCCAAGGATATTCTCAGTTGGGTGAGCCATTTCTGGCACCCTAGTTGTATTCACAAATCTGCTTAATAATACAAACCCTTTATATGCTATACCAGTTTTCTCGCATTGGGTTTTTCTGGGGACGATTGTCCAAAAATAATGGTTTCCCTTGTGTTATTGTTTCTGTTTACTTCAGTGCATGATTTGTGTATTTGTGAAGGCTGGATTTGTGTTTACTTCGATATTTATGCAATTAAATAACTTGTTAATGTAAAGAACAAGTAGGAGATAGTAAACTAGAAATTGCAGTAGGGGTTTTTGATGTGTTAGATTCAGGAATTTTCACAAAGTTTTTATTTTCTGTAGCATATTTTATTTTGGTGAAAATTGCAGTTGTGATTTTATTTGTTGTTTGCTGGAGCAAATAAACTGCACATAATAATATTAAGTTAGAGGAATAATTTCCAATTGCTGCAATAGATTGAAAATTTCACAACCGAGGGACGATTTAGATGATCACATCATACTTTCAAGTCGACTCGGCTGATTGGAGCAACAAATGACGAGCTGAGTTCCAAGGTATTCTAGATTTTAGAGTAGTGAAACCTCGGGCCTCCTCTCAGCCCCCCTCCCTTTAGGTGGCCAACTGGTACCATTGAGACTGTTATAGAGGTGTCGAGCAAAACATCAGTCCACTCACACTCAAAGCGTCAAGGGGTTTAGTACCAGACAATTCTCGAATAGTGCCTCTTGCGCCCCTTGATGAGTTCCTTCCTAGCATCAGTGGAGCAACCAAAGACTTATCCAGAGCTTCTTCTTTTGGCCTGAGATATTAGGAGTATCCCTCACTCCTACATCCCCCCCTAGGATCATGCAGCTAAACTCCTCGTTGGATCTAGGGGACTTCGATAGCAAGGAAACACCACTGTTGCCCCCCTCGCCATTGGCTATCAGCGTCAGGCATTCTTGACATCATCGACCTCCAACCCTTGACTTATTCACTTAGCCTTCTACATGATCTGATTATATAAATGTTTATGAGGCTATCATATTATTGTATCCTCTTTTACTTCATTTCATTCTATCCTAGATTTAGCTTTGGCATTGTTCTAGGAGTTGCGTTTGCACTCCCACATTGTACTTATATTGGTTGTATCTTTCAGTCCCATTGACCTATTTATGGTCATTCGTTGGACATTAATTATCTTATCTTATATCATAGGCATATGACTAGGTCTGTGCTAGCGGGTGCTTGTTTCAAATCACACTTGGTGAGGCACAATGTTATCAGTACCGAACCATTGACCAAATTAGTAGAGCCCCCCAATTAAGAGCTAGTATGAATCATAACATAAATGGTAAAAAATCTAGACCAAAAAACTGATCAAGCAAAAATACATAAAATATTCTTTTGTTAAAGAAAACCATATATATTCATGTGTATCCATATGAATTCAAACCAT
Source organism: Pinus taeda (assembly GCA_000404065.3). Taxonomy (NCBI): domain Eukaryota; kingdom Viridiplantae; phylum Streptophyta; class Pinopsida; order Pinales; family Pinaceae; genus Pinus; species Pinus taeda. The sequence continues at coordinate 441,862 of APFE030562827.1, forward strand.
TTATACACAAATATGCAAAAGTTCTCATTTATATAGCATAGCATAACATGTAAGGATTCATATAATGAAAATAGCATTGAGTGCAATCTATCTCCAATCCAAAAATACATTAATAAACAAGCTCTAGATGGCCTCTAACATCTCAAAAAAATCGTGCTACAACAAATACCTACATATCATCAAAATCATTGCCTATATTGGGATCTTCGTCATTATTATCACCCTCTAAGCATTAAAACGCTTAAAATGTCAAGTCAAGATTTTGTTTGAGTGATAGGTACGCTTTTACTACAGCCATGACAAAAAAGCTCAAAAATCAATGCCACTAACGTTAGGTCCATAGAGGGCTTGGTTCTGTTGATTAAATGCTTGTTCCATACACTTGTACATGACAAGTCACAAAACCCAATGGAAACATTGCAGTCCCCTCAATCTTGAAATCCAAAAAATTATTAAGTCTGCTGGATTTTTGAGTGGGATATAAAATTCTACTTTGTCCATATGAAATCTAATGAGGTCAGAGCCACTTTCAAAAATCCTGAGTCAATTAATGATAATGTTAAAAATTTAACTTTTACTTTAAGAATTTAACATTATCATTATTTGCATAGCAATAGTATGGCCCTAGGCTTGAATATTACGCTGCCCCACTCAAAATTTTGTTTTTTTAAATTTCTTTTGAAATGTCCTTAGTCATGAACCGGCCGGTTTAGTGAAAAAAAGCCTATTTAGTACCAAACTGGCAAATTTTGTTACAAAACTGATCGGTTCGGTAGCGAACTGGCCATTTGTGGTTCCAGACATCGAACTGGACTGTCTTGGGAGTCAAACCAGTGGGATTGGCCAGTTCTACCCATTCCGGTCCAGTTACGATAACATTGGTGAGGCACACTAATCTACGCCAATAGATTTATGACAGATACTATCTACAAATGTGGGGAAGCATCCCTTGGGTTTCCCCTGTTCTTTTGATAGGTATACTTCCCATATCTGTGCTGTATTGGATATTTTTAAATACTTTTTTGGTTGCATCTTACTGTACTTGTATCAGTATTTGAATTTGGTAACTATGTTTAGAACAAATCTGTAGCATACTGAGCTTCATAGGTAAAAGTATACTCCAGGTAAAATTCACACAGAAGGAAAGAATTTGGGCCATTAAGCTACCACTTTAGGATGCACAATCTTTTTGGAGATAAAATATGTAAAAGAATAGGTCAAGTGACCTTTCAATTTCACGCTAGGTTTGTCTTAATTGCTGGTTGAACTGATGTAAACTTTAAAGTGATTGGCTGTGCTCGTAATGCTTAAAAAATGTAACATCTGGGACTTGCTTTAGAATACTGATGCTGAAGGATGATTTTATGAAAAAATAGATGGTTGGGAAAAACAGAATGGACCTTGGGTCAACTTAGAAAGGTTGTACAATCTATCCATGTGTGGGCCAATGGAACACACTTTTATTGGACATTTGTCAATCAGAGTAGTTAGAAGCACGATAATTTGATTTTATGGGTTGCCTAGTTGATTTGAGGTCTATGTTACTTATTTTTCTGTGTTAAATTTTTGAAACTCTCCTCCAACATTGATTCTGGAAGTATGTTGTAGTATACCTAGGGGGAATATTATGGAGTACAGAGGGAGTTGCTGAAATTTCTAAGTCTAACCCGTTAGAAATTTTCATGCACTATCTGGTTTATTTCACCTACTTGTTTAATTACTGAACAAGTTATTTAACCATATAAATACTGAAATAAACACAAATGCAGTCTCAATCATCTACAGATCATCAACTAAAAGAAATAGACAAACACACAAGGGACACCATTATTTTTGGATAATCGTTCCCAGAAAAACCCAACTTGGGAAAATCAGTGCAACAATTATGAGGGTTTTATTACAAAGCAACTTTTCTTGAGTACAACTAGGTGCCAAACTGGCTCACCCAATAGAGAAATCTATTTGGCAGTAATACCTTTCTTCGGAAGCAGATATTCTGAAAGTCTACTCCATGAAACTCTCTCCAACTACTCTTTGAGGCTCTGTGTCAGCCCTCCAAGCCTTTGCGTCAGCCTACAAATGCTCTGCGCTGCCTCTATGGCCCTCTGCGTCACCCACGCAGGCCCTTTGGCCCTCTACGTGGCAACTGCTGGCTCTATGTAGCCTCCTCTGCCTCAGCGCTGATCCTTTGACGTTATCTTTGCCTCTTTGCTATGCACTCATTGCCCCTCGCTGCAACTCTGATCACTAGTTTAGTTTCTCTCAGCAAACTTCGTTTCAGAAAATCGAACTGACTGATCAACTTGGTGTATCTCCAACTAACCCTCAAGCCTCCTCTTATACTTTTTCTGTTGAGTCTTCAACGATTGAGATTACATCTCTAATCAATAGCTAAGATTAGATTTGGCTTGATCCATGTCATTTAGAACCTTCTCACCCAGCTTTATATTAATACCCATTAATATTTTTATTTTCCTAAGTTTAGACTTAGGAGCCCATTAAAAATATTAATTATTTTAATATCTTCCTAACCTGGTGGAATTTCCTCAAACCATTTCTGGGTTTTGGAGATCTCACATGTTTTAGCCTCTTCACCAATTTTCATGGTTAGAGCACATCTGCTGCTACCCCAAATCAACAAGAGGTACCTAAAGGAATAATGTAATAATGTGATGGGCCATAGTTAATAAATAAAGTGGTTAACTCACATCATGTGAGGGACCACAAGTAGTTAGCAATAATGTGATAAGCCCATTGTATTAGATATATGGTATTGAGAGACCCATGGTAATGACTCATGGTATTGTATGTATGAAGCCTATAGAGGCTAAAGACTCCCCATTGAGAGAGGTGAAGGATTATTGTATTAGCAAACATATGGCTTGTGGAGTGTTCTCCTTCCTTAAAGAGTGATTGTATGGTGTTACCCTACCTTAAGGGATTTGATTAATCGTAGTGGCGCAGCGAAAACGTGGTGGGCCCATAACCCACAGGTCCCAAAATCGAAACTTGGCTCCGATACCATTTGTAATAGATCTGATATGCAAATATGTGAAAATAGAAATATGCTCAGAAATAACAAGATCTGAATATAGAAATGCTTCTCTTTATTAATCAAATCCCTTAAGGTAGGGTAACACCATACAATCACTTCTTAAGGAAGGAGAACACTCCACAAGCCTTATGCTTGCCAATACAATAATCCTTCACCTCTCTCAATGGGGAGTCTCTAGCCTCTATATAGGCTTCATACATACAATACCATGGGTCTCTCAATACCATATATCTAATACAATGGACTTATCACATTATTGCTAACTACTTGTGTCCCTTATGTGATGCGAGTTAACCACTTTATTTATTACCTATGGCCCATCACATTATTATATTATTCCCTTGGGTACCTCTCTTTGTACCCCATAATATCCCCCGTAGGTAGGTCTATACCTAGGGGGGATATTATGGGGTACAAACCTACTTAGGGGGGATATTATGGTGTATAGAGGGAGGAACCAAAGGGAATAATGTAATAATGTGATGGGCCATAGTTAATAACTAAAGTGGTTAACTCGCATCATGTAAAGGACCACAAGTAGTTAGCAATAATTATGTGATAAGCCCATTGTATTAGATATATGGTATTGAGAGATTCGTGGTAATGACCCATGGTATTGTATGTATGAAGCCTATGCGAATTAACCACTTTATTTATTAACCATGACCCATCACAATATTACATTATTCCCTTGGGTACCTCCCTCTGTACCCCATAATATCACCCCTAGGTATACTACATTCTACCCCCCTTAAACATGTTTCGTCCCTAAAGCATAAGAAGAACACAAATAATAAGGTCTACTCAAAAGAGTAGTCCACTGGTACCATGCATGTGCATTTAGCCATCCTAGAGATAGGTGATTGCTTGATTTAGCCGGTGCCTCGCTCGCTTGAGATGGGAGTTGATCTTGGCAGTTCCTTTGTGTTGATGTGCTGTGGGTGGATTGTCGCACCTTTTTATCTGTCATGCAGGGGTTGTCCTTGTTGCTAATTCATTGCCATTTTGTTGGTTGTTTTCTTGCTAGGTGATGTGGGTGGTGATATGTTGAAGTTTTAACCAATGGTGTATCTTTCTTTAATTCACCACCTATTGGAGCCTGATTGGTATTTGGTACATGTTGTGGCGCCTGCTGTTGTTGCTTATCTTCCAGTATTACTTCAACCACGAATTCCTCATCTGATGTGTCAGTACCTGCAACATTTTCTGCTTCAGCCTCCTTGGACTCTACCTGTTTATTGATGGAAATATCTTGTAATCTAAGTTGCAGGAAACGCAGGTACAGAGGGTGTTTTTGCCCGGAAACGAAACGGAAATGCGTTTCGGCGTACCGTACGGCCTGGAAACGCGTTTCCAGGCCGTATGGGCCCCGTTTCCCCAAAAAAATGACTTGTTTTTAAATTTTTTTTTTTCTAATTAGTTTTTAAATTTTTTTAGGGTTTCTAAGCTGTTCTAGAAACCATTTCTAAAGTTATAAAAGAGCAGTGCCTCTCATTCTCTCATCACACTATTCAGCAAGGAGTTTCTCTTGGAGATTGGCAGTTGTTTCAGTAGCTGGTGTTTTGAGCAGTGAGCAAAGTAGATTTCAGCAGCGGGAGAAAGAGATTTCAGCAGCAAGAGAAGGAGATTTCAGCAGGAGATTTCTGTAGCAGCAGATTTGGCTCCAATCTTCTCAAAAATGAGAAGGAACTTGTGGAGGACGTTTTAGCTCCAATTCGTTCTTCCTGGAGTAGCTCTGGGGTTACCATAGTCTCAGATGGTTGGACAGATATGAGGCGCAGACCATTGATAAATATCATTGCCACTTCCCCCAAAGGAGCAATGTTTATCAAGGCAGAAGACTGCTCAGGAGAGGTGAAAGATTCACAGTTCATTGCTGATGTTATTATAAAAGCTATTGAACAAATAGGGGCTAACAGGGTGGTGCAAGTTATCACGGATAATGCACCAGTTTGCAAAGCTGCAGGTTAATTATTGAGGGGAGGTATGACCACATCTTTTGGACACCATGCATTGTCCATAATCTGAATCTGATCTTAGAGGAGATC